>VJMH01007067.1:0-33393 GCA_009835185.1 Aphanomyces stellatus
ACTGCGAATGGTGCTGTCTTTCTTGAAGCAATTGTGAGGACGTCGTCGGGCCAATCGTGGTTGACCAGCATCGCAGCTCCTCCATTGGGCGTCATGGATGAAAAGGCTATATGGGTGTCGAGCAATATCTCTGGCTTTGTCACCCAGCGGCAAAATTTCAAGCTCATCGGGTTGACCAACATTTACACCCAATATGCCTACGGCGCTCACTACCCCTAGCCCTAGAAAACCAAGTCCACATCTATCGACTGAACAAACAAACGACTTTGAAGATGTACTGGAGCCTCGCCAATGACTTGGCCGCAGTGGCTCTGAATTCGAGTGGAATCCCCGGCCTAAGTCTCGTCCGATCGAGTCCCGTCTTTGCCAATATGAATACGTCGCTGCAGACCATACTCCAACTCAACGGCACCCTCCACGCGCCTCTTGGGCGTGTGTTCACGGTGGTCACTTCAACATTTGGTCAGTTTGGATCTATTGATATGACGTTTCTCCCGTGCCCGAAAGTCGCCAAAGAGGCCATCTATC
This sequence comes from Aphanomyces stellatus, assembly GCA_009835185.1. Taxonomy (NCBI): domain Eukaryota; phylum Oomycota; class Saprolegniomycetes; order Saprolegniales; family Verrucalvaceae; genus Aphanomyces; species Aphanomyces stellatus. The sequence goes on from VJMH01007067.1 coordinate 529, forward strand.
GCATCCAAGTCGCGCTTCGACGCACTCTCTTTGAAAACCTCGCGGCCCAATCCGCCTACGACGCAATTCCGCTCGTCCCTTCCAGCGCCGCGATTCCTGCTCCCAAGGCATGGACCGATCTAAACTTTATTCCCGTTGGCGGAAGCCCCGTGTGCCCTGAGGTCGCAGGCATTGGTCCCATCTCAGCCGGCATGCTCACGCTCCTGTCGTGGAATCGGCAGTGCCTAGTCACGGCCACCAACACGTTTTTGCAGCCGACGCCAACGATGATGATCGTGTCGGCTATCTTTGCCAACGTGACACATGCGTCCTCTCTTTCCGCGGAGGACCTCATGACTGCCACGTGTGCCCAGAACCCTACGGCCATCGACATGTGCTTGGCGTCGCTGAATCAATTCCTAACATTCGCAACTACGCTCCTCGATGTTGCCACCTTGGCGCCCTTCGTGGTTGCGGCCACGCAAACCATTCGTGCGTTGAATGTGAGTTTGGTTCAATATGGCGGGAGTGCCCCACGCGTGACGTTCAACACAAATAACATTCTCAGCCAAGTCGAATTCACTTTCTTTGCATGGCATTTCTTGTTTGGGTGGACGGATGGGACACAATAATCCGTACAAATCCAATGCGACATAGGTGCCGTCGCTGTCATGACTGAGTATTTGACGCCATACGACGACGCTGTCAACCTCGGCGACCTCCCCACGAACCTCGCCCTCTACCTTCGCAACACGGTATGGTACGTGACGAGTGCTGTCATCGTCGTCGCAGGTCTCGTCGCGGTATACGTCATCTTGAGTCGTGGCCACATTAAAGTTTTGAACCCACTGGAGCTTCAACGCGTGGGTGCTATCGTTTGGATTGCCGACCACTGCTCTTTGTGCGTAGCCTCACGGCCGTGGCCTTGCTCTCAACGTGTACGTGGGAGTTGGTTTTCAATGAGTCCACGTCCTATTTTCAAGTGCTCCGCGATCCATGGTATAAAACCCTCTTGGCGGCCAACGAAGTCTCGAGGCTCGTGGCAATCGTCAATGACATTGCCATGGCATTCACGCGGGAGTACACGGTGTACTATGCCACCATCAACAGCGTCCTATTCTGGCTCGTCATCGTGGCACTTAGTGTTGCGTCACCGATGAGCCACTCGGTGACGATCGACATGCAGTGCCAGCTTGCCCAAGTGGACTTTCAAATCGTGTGTACGAGCGGCGTCGTCACGAGTGGCCACGTCTCACGGTTGGCTTCGATTGTTGGCATCGTGTTTGGCTGCAACATGCTTTGCTACACGAGTCGTATCCCCCAACCCCTGCGCCGTCAACTCGTTTTTTCTCTATGCTGGCTCAAGGTACCTCTTTTATACGTCGACGTGGGTCGTCGACAATATCTACTACATGGACCGTATGTCGGCTGCTTTGAACGGGTTACTCACACTGCGGTATGATCAAACAATCTACGGCTTGGACACCAAACTTTGGCGCACCTTTTGCATCGACGTGCCCGCGAAAGGATTTGCCCCAACACACCACCCACTTGCCGAGGCAGCCAAATTCGCTATCCCGTTGACTGCGACACCATGAGTACAAATGAAGCTCGCACGTTGACACGCTGATTCACGATAGATAAACAGGCATTTTAACGTTGAGAACGTTTCGGAGGACAGCGTTGGTTTCTCACAAACCCAAAGCGGGATCGAACGTTCGTCGCCTCGGTCGATGGCAAGGTGACCACAATCACAGGCACGACAAAGACTTTCGCTCAAAAAGGCCATATTGAACCACGGGGCTGAAAAGGGATGTACTGGGACAAGGAGCGAGGGGACAAGTCCGAGCCGGTCGCAAGGTGGGGGCTAAATGAACGTCGCATCGGCCCATGCTTTCGGCGCAGGCCACGAAGCGCGTGTCGACAGACCCAAATATTGACCATGAGTTCGAACGACCAAGGGGACGACACGTGCTTGGTGTTGGGCGTCGAAGTCTGTCGCGTTCAGGAGTCGTCTACCTTGTTCGCGTCCAAGATGTGTGTCGTTTCAACATAATCATTTGCGCCACCATCATCACGGCCAAGCAAGCATGTGTCGCAAGGCGACGGATGAGCTTCTTGGAGGCCATACATGGTCGCAGAGAACTGCGCGCGCAGCGATTCTCGTTATACTGCAGGCTGACCGCTATTCCAGTCGTCACCACCACCGGACACCCCCGTTGTTGAGTCTGCGGGCACTGGCCTTTGTCGTCGTTTCGCTGTGGGTCGTTGAAGCCACCGTCGCATGTTCGTGCATTTTCAAAGTTGGACTGCTCCCATTGTGAGAAGCGCGTACGCATCACGACGGACTTGCTCATGCACGACGGGAGGTTAGTCCATCCTATTGGCTTCGAGTATGCTTGTCGTAATGGCGAATGACATGGTTTCACTACCTCCTGCGACCAACTGGGCCTTCTTCAAAACGAACAATCGACCCAACATGACTGTTCACGTCACCTACTGTCCACATTTACTAGTAATCCTTTCCAAAGTTATAGATTTGGCGCCTCAAAGCGACAGCCGGGTTGAGGACTGGTAACTTTTGCGAATGCATGGCAAGAGGCTTCGGGTGATGCCAATACATACTATGTGTTTCGTCCCGACATTTGGACATTTGATATTTGGGTGAAGGTGAGATTATGCGTGACACAACCCCAGACGTCGCAGAGCTCACACAGGAGCACCATCAACCTGAAGGCTTGGCGCGGTCCTCCAGAAAGAAAACATCTGCAATGGAGACGTTAAGGCACACGCATTTATGCAGAGTCTGCATAAATGCGTGCGCCAACTCCTTCCCATAAATATGCTCCTTGATTGTTATGATTCGTCTGTCATGTTCGATTACAAGATGCGCCATCGCCGTCACCGTCATCACGCGCTCCGCCATCATCATCATGACCAAGCATGTGCCCCAGGCGACAAGCTAGCTTCACGGAGACCACACACGACGCGGCGACCATCCATGCGTTATATAATGCCGCGTAGACCGATATTCCAGCCATCACGTACGTGCATTGAATTTGGTGAGATTCAGTGTTTACTTCAATCATGTTTGGGTTTATGTGTTATCCGAATATCCGGATATGCGGTTGAAGTTCCGAGAGCCCGAGTTCCGTGCTGACAAAACACAATCTTCACAAAACATCATGGAAGGTCTTCCCCGCGACGCGCTCGTGCACACGCTGCACTACCTCGACGCAACGGACATGCGCGCAGTGGCGCTCGTCTCTCGACGCCTCCATGATCTCCAACAAACCCACCCGGTCCTCTGGGAAGCACTCTTCCGCCTCCACTGGAACGTGTGCAATTTCTTCATGGATCCTTCGCGTCGCATTGAACTCTCCCCGGCCGTCGGTGCGGCCTACTCCAAGTACACCACCATTTTGTCATTCCCAAGTGTTGACTACTCGATCGTATGATGTAGTCCCAGCGACGCCTTTCGTTTTCTCACACACTGCCTGCAACGCGTGCCATCGTTTGCCGACATCTACCTCACGAACGCCCATGCGACTTCGTCCCTGCTCCAACACCGGTAAGCGCGAGACGCGCAACGTGGAGTCTCATCGTTGAGTAGCATTGAACCTGTCGCGTACGACAACGGACAGGTCGTGACCCTCGCGTTGGCCAAGGGAACTGATGTTGGAGGGAATCGTTGCGTCCGCGCCAACATGCCGTTCGATGTGTCCCCGCGCGTCTCGGTCATGTGCACAAGCAGAAATACATGGCTGGTCGACGTCCTCTACGACGGATATTTCGAAATCTCGATTTCGGACGCATGCACGACGACCCCTGACGCATGGTATCGTCTTGCTTCCCTTCTTGGAGAACGGCGTCCTCATGCTGCTCCTCGTAGGGATCATCAAGCGGACAAGTGCATTGCCATTGGCGTGGCGACTGCAGCCTTTGAAGTTGTCGACCAACAGCCAGGTCTGGTAGATTCTGGCATCTACAACTGACCATGATGTGACAAGGTTGGGACGACCATTCATATGGCTATCACAGCGACGACGGACAATTCTTTACCGACGGACAGGTAGCCGCAATTTTGTCATCGTTTCATCCCTCATGCGTTCTTGTTTGTAGCCGCGACCATTCGCCGCGACGTTTGGCGTCCACGACACAATTGGCTGCGGCGTCGAGCGCAACATGGTCACTCACGGCTCAACCCTCTATTTTACAAAGAACGGCGTGCGACTTGGTATGTCACCGTGACATGCTCATAGTTGACAGAGCATCAGACGGGACCTTTCCGTGCAACCATGAAGCCCTCTACCCCGTCGTTGGCCTCGATGCCGACTACACGGTGCGCCTCAACTGTGGGCAAATGCCGTTTGAATGCCCGCCGCCACCGAGTATGCAGTCTCCCATCGGCATTGTCTTGCTCATCGCCGCGACTAGGTGCCGCCTCGGTCGAGGCCCTCGAGGAACTCCAAGCCCAGCCGTGGGCACCGTGCCACCAACGCAAGTCTACCTGCCTCATCACTCAACTCTGGCGTCGCGTCCAAGTGTGGCTGAGCGGCGGTGCCGTGTAGTCGAGTCACGGGAGGCTTTTTAAGTTATGCCATGAAACAGTGTGTGGCTTAGACGCGGGGCACTTTGCGTGTGGCGGCGGGGCCCATGCGTCGCTTGCCCGTGTTGCTACAATACAGAGTTGGCCACTAAAGGATCGTCGTCGTGTATTTACCTGCCGCGGTGGTACCCGCTGGACGCCGGGCCGTCGCCAAACATGAGCTCGGGGTCGATGTCGCCCATGCGTTCTTTCGCTTGAAGGCGCACGGCCGTGACAGATTTCTTCACACTCGTTTCCAACTGCGCTTCTGCTTCTTCTTCCAACGTTGCTTGGCTATGCATGTGTGAGACAACGACGTCCACGATGGTCGTACGTGAGAATGGATTCGATTTGGCGGCACGCGAGCTTGGCGTCGTCTTGCCTGCAGCACTCCGTGAGTGGATACGACGAAAATGTCTTGAGCTTACCACTGTGTCAAGCGGTGAATCATGTCGTCAATGTCCGTGGCTTGGACATCGCGGCCGACGGCATAGCTCGATTCGAAGCACTCGCTCTTCTGGTCAAGCTTTCCCTCGACGAGTCCCTGGATATGCATGAGCCTGATAGAGACACCTAGGGAGATGCACACATACCGAGTAGATGGTTTCGATCACAATGTCTTCGACTTCGCGCACGCTCCCAATCTGCAATTCCCCCATCAAGACGCGGTACGGCACCAATTTGTGTTCTTGGCACAACGACACAACGGTCAGTTTGCGCAGCTTGAGCGCTTGGGAAGGGTTCAAGTCAGGGATGTGCAAATCGGCGTTTTGCTTCTGACGCACGTAGTCCAAGTAGCGTCCATGCGCAAAGATCTGAAGCAAGCGCGCGTGGCCTTGTTGGTCGATTTGATCGCTTTCTGCCATGGCTTTCACGTTGGGCATGTCGAGGAGTTCCCCGAACACGAAGAGCTTCTTGTTGCTTAGAACTTGTTGAATCAAGGCAACGCATGCGCGCCCGCGTGCCGTCTTCGCCAGAAGCGTGAACTGTTCCAAGCTGCCGTCATCGCTCGCGACCATCGTGATCGTGGGGAGGGAGAATTTGATCAATTTGGTATCCGGAAATATTGTCCGGATAATGGTTAGAAATCCGGATGCCATAGCAATGATCTGTTGCATATCCGGAACACTCTCGGTTGAAGTCCTGTAATGAACGATTCGACAAGTACTTTAAAGGATGTCGTCGATTGAGCCCCCTCAAAAATTCCAGTTCCTCATTCATTGCTTGCACATTTTAACAACACATAGGTTATCGCAACTAACCCATGCATAAAAATGACATTGTCTTTCGACACGAAGATGATTTACGCTTTGCATCCGAAGCTCGACGAAATAATTCTCTCACGTCATTTGTCGTGTGTATGTTGCAATGCTGTGGCCCAAAATGCCTAAAGGCTGAAGGTGATGATATTGCATTAAATATCCATATGTAGCTTCAGATTTGTATTCACATATCTTGTATGCACATCAACTTGATTATCATTCAAATTATAAATAAAATGAGCTTCGAAATTCAGAATTTGGCAGTGACAATTAATCGAGTCCATACAAATACACCGTATAGGGTGATATGCGCACTTCCAACCTATCCGCTGATGACCATCATTCCTTGGCCATTGACTGCCAGAAGTCCCATCTTGGGTTTGCAACTCGATTGTGACGATGGACGCAACCAAGCAGCAGGTCACGTCGACGATGTACGGCACGACGAGCAGTACCGGTCAAAGCACGAGCAACACGTGGAGTGCCGGCGCGCTTCACATTGTGGACATGCGCAAGTGGCACTACTCGTACATGTTTGTGCTGTTTGTCGACTTCCTCGTTCAAATGGCGTTCCTCGCGTTTGCGTCGCGGGACCTCGCGCAGTATGGGCTCTACGTTCGTCTCACGTGGCTCGTTTCCTCTGGGTGCATGATCCTCTACGTCGTGGACATGGTCATGCGTGTCCTCTCGTTACGCGGTGCCATGTTGCAGTCGTTCACGGCGGTCGTGGACTTTGTCGTCCTGGGCGGCCTCGGCGTCTGCCTTTACTTTCGCTACTGGCATTTGGACACGGTCTACTGGTGGACCATGAGTTCGTTCCTCCTCACGGCGCTGCACATTGTCCTTAAGCCCAAGACCCGCGTCTTCTCCAAGCAATTTCACAAGTTTCGCGCCGGTTTTGAAAAGATTCACATTTCCGTCGCGAGCGTCCGCGCAAGCCTCTACAAGATCCCAGGTAGACATGCCCCGATGCTTCCTCCTCTCATCCCACACGTGCATGCTAGACATGAGTCCCACGGCGATCCAAACGCTCGAGCTCAAACTCACACAGATTGCCGGCAACGCCGACGGCGACATGTCCCGCGCCAAGCTCATGACGTTCCTCGAACTCGCGCTCGTGTACCGTCCCAAAGGCTGCTCCGTCTCGGAATTCCTGAGCTACCTCCGTGACTTGGATGCTTCGACCTATTCGTACGGGTCGGCCGACGTCGTTGGGAGCACGCTGCGTCACTGGGCAGGGCAAACGTGCGACCTCCTCATGGTCGTCGTTGTTGTGTGCATGAACGCATCTATCAACCCACTTCAAGCACTCTTCCTTAACATCCTCGCCGATCGCGCGTTCGCACCCGACAAGAACGACGGCGGATTGGACCAAGACCACGCGTTGCTCTACGGCGTCTTGGGGCTCCTCGCGCTCTGCGTGCCATTTGCGTTGGGCGATGCCATGATTGGGTATGCGTCGTCGTTGTCCATTCATTATTGTTGATTCGTCGTAGCTATTTCCAATCGAAAATGATCTCGAAAGCGACGGCGCAGCTCCAATGCGACCTCCTCTACAAGATCATCTCCCAGCCCACGGCCTTCTTTGCCACGCGATCGGATGGTGACTTGAACAACCTCTTTGGCTCGGACCTCGCGCGTGTCAACGGCCTCTGGCAAGCGGTCTTTTGGAACTTGATCAACCCGTGCGTCTCGATTCTCTTTGGCTTTGGCTACCTCCTCTACTCGCACCGCCCCCTTGGCCTCCTCTCGTTTGCGTTTGCGTTTGTCCTCGTCACGTCTGGCCCGCAAGGCTACGCCGCCAAGCAATCCAAAGCGTTTGGCTCGCAGAATGCTTATGTCGCCGCCGACTTTGCCAATGCGATTTCGTGCCAAAAGGTGTCGCTCGCAGTGTGTGTAGACCCTACCCTTACCACACGACTAGGTCGTCCGCGCGTACGCGCTCCAACCGACGCTTATGACCAAGTTCCGCGCCGTCGTCGACGTGCTCAAGAGTGCCCAATTCCGCAAGGACTTTTGGTCTGGCATCGTCCAAATCTACGTCGAGTCGTGCATGTACATCTTTGTCGCTGTCATGACCGCGTCGCTCGCGATCCAAGTGCGCCAGGGCAAACTCACGTCGGGCCAATTCTTTGCCTTTGTCACCATGTTGGCGCGCGTGTCGTCCCCCGTCACGATTTTAGGTACGACCATTTCTTGTATGTAGCAACTTATGTTGGTGTTGCAGGTGGGTTCATGCGTGTGGCCATTGGCAACGCATCGAGCTTGCAACGCTTGGATTTGTTGCTGGCGTTGCCAGATGCTTCGTCGTCGTCATCGGCAACGGCGTCGACAGCCACGATGCCGCCCATGCATACATCTGTGAGCTTCAACAACGTGAGCTTCCAATATAAAAAGGACGGCGCCAAGGTGCTCAACCAACTCAGCGCCACCATTCCCAAGGGTAATCTTCACTCAACCACATCGCATGGTTACCACATGACATGACGTAGGCGCGTACACGTGCCTCGTCGGTCCCAGTGGTTGCGGCAAGAGTTCGCTCCTCAGTTGTTTGATGCAGTTCAACACGATTACGGACGGCGCGATCGAGATTGACGGCGTCGACATCAAAACGTATGGTGGCAACCGATCGTCCGTTCGTTCTCCGATCGTGTGTTCGTTGTAGGTACTCCAAACAAAGCGTGATGGGCCAAATCGCCGTCGTTTTTCAAGACGGTGGCATCCTCAACGGCACAGTGTTGGACAACATTCGCTACGGTAACGAACATGCGACCGTCGACGCATGCATCGAAGCGGCCAAGTGGGCCGAGGCCGACAAGTTTGTGGTCAAGTTACCGCAAGGCTACGACACCGTCATGGGCCAGCATGCCACATGCAACATGAGCGGCGGTCAAGTCCAGCGCATCTGCTTAGCCCGTGCGTTGGTTCGCAAGCCGAGTTTGCTCCTCCTTGACGAAGCCACGAGCGCACTGGACCCCGAGACGGAAGCGTCGATTGTGCGCACGCTCGAGACGTTGGCGCGTAAGGCCCAGATGACCATCCTCTCGGTGATCTATTTGTGATGACGTCACGATTGCTGACGACGTGGTGACGTAGGTGACGCATCGCTTGTCGACTGCCCGCAACGCCGACTTGATTCTCGTCTTGGACAAGGGGGCCGTGGCCGAACAAGGCACGTACGACGGATTGGCCGAGACGCCCGAAAGCCTCTTCTCTGAAATGATCGCCCAAGGCGAGACCAAGGAAGAAAAGCCCGCGACGACATTAGCCAAGCACGCCGACGTCGAAGCGGCCAAGCATGCCGCCGAACTTGAAAAATTCACGCGGCTCCTGGCTACGTCGGCCAAGGCCCAAGGGACGCTGCTCTCGGCCGTCGGTCAACTTCAGCGCGGCGTGTCCAAGCAAGCGGTCGTGGCCACCGTGTCGATCCCGCTGCTCCAAGAAGACGCGACCGACGACGACCAGAGCAAGGTCGCTGTCGTCTAAGTGTTGCTTTGTAGCCCCCTGATTGAAAACGAGGATGACACTTGCTTTGTTGTGTGTCGCCGACGAGCCTAGGGACAAGTCATCGACTACGTTGTTTTGGGTGTGGGCAGGCACAAATAATGTTGCCAACACAATCGTTTTCGATGGTAAAATGGCGGGCTACTTGGACGATCCGTGAGCACGAGGCAAATAGAGGTGGTCGAGCTCTCATGTGATTGCACATTGCCCATGGTCTGTAAACCAAGTGTGAAGTAGCGCGGGAGATGCAGCTCGAATTTAGACAGCTTCATGATTGACGATGGACTGGTGCAAGACTAGCACCTCCATCATCGATAGCACATTGGACCGAGCGACGACCATGTCTGGTACTAGTACCATACGTCGAACACTCAACATATTCGCTGCACCGACGACACGACACAAGTGACTATGCGATATCAAGCTCAGACGTGTCAAGTGTTCAGTTTGTTGACGAAATGCCAACAAACGTGTCTGTTGGGCCGCAATGCATTTTCTTGCTTGGTTTCGATGCCCTTTCGTGCAAGCGTTACGACGACGTCAGTCGGTCGGTGAAAAATAGATCTTTTGGGTTGCCGGTCGCTACCATGCCTTGCCTCTCGCGTCTTGCTGGTCTCCTCCTCGTCTCGATCGCAGCAGCACATGACACCATGAACGACGAGCCCAGCGTGATGGCGGGAGGTGACGATGGCAGCGTCACTCCTTGGCCAAACGAGGGCGGCTATTATGGTACCCCAGACTTGCCCCCACCGATGTTAGTATCGCTCTTGGACGGCGAGACCGTACACGACTCGACGGAGCGACTCTTGAGAGAAATGTTTGGCGATGACGAGGCCAAGAAGGACAAGTTGCGAACGTTTGTGCTGGGCGGGGTCGAAAACATGGTCGCCACCTCCAAGACAACAGTCATGGCGCCCCGGGAAGGACATCCTGTGGATGAAAACCCATACACGGCAAACGACATCACATGGACAACGACGGTGACATTAGTCCCGCCGGAACCAGCCATCGAACCAGCGACAATGCAACGGAATCCACTGTACTCGATTCCGATCGTTTTCAACGATGACCCCTGCTTCGTGCATCATTTTGAAGGCGCAGACCCAGTCGACGAAGCCCGAGCATTTGTAGAGGCGATGGTTATCCCAGACCCGATGCTTGGCGACAGCGTCGTCGAGTACATTGCTCGCATCATCGAGTCTGTGCTTGATTTCCCCCACAAGCGTGACGAATTGCGATACATTGTCGTGCCCATGTCAAAGAGGACGATGCAGGATGGATTGCCCGCGGTCCAAGGCGGCAATGGCATCTCAGCCAGCGACGAGACGACATCCGACGATCCTTCTTCAGGTGTCCAAATTGACACTGTGGTTGACGACAGCGCGACGGCACGTCAAGTCAAGGACACACACCACGACGATCGACACGACTCCCCCTTGTTCTCCGTTCCAGTCATTATCAACAACAACCCCGTCTACGTACCTCACTTTGAAGGCGCAAACCCAGTCGACGAAGCCCGGGCGTTTGTCCTGTCGACGGAAACGATAGTTCCATCGTTCCGCGAAGGCATGGTGGCGGCCATTGCAAAGTTGATCGAATCGGTGCTGGAATCCCCCGAGAAGCTCAACTTCATGGATCAATACGTTGAGGCCTCGGTCGAGACGATGAGAAAGTATGAACAAACACGGCTCGGCTTGGACGACGTCGTAGCCAGCGCTGAGCCCACTGCCACAACGACACCTGTAAAAGAACATGCGAGGTCCGACCAATCAATTGATGACATCAAAGCCATGGCAGCAAACGAGGCTACGTTGGACGACGCAGCCAACGGCAACCACGACCGAGGCGCGGACCCAATGTTTTCGATTCCCCTCTTCTTCAACAGCGAACCGGTCTTTGTGCACCATTTTGCAGGCGCGGATCCAGTGGACGAAGCCGTTGCGCTTGTGGATTCGATGGACATGTCAGCGTCAACCTTCCGCAACGACATGGTCGCTTCCATCGCAGAGATGATCGAGTCCTTTGTCGAATCCCCCCACATGCTCGAGTCGGCTCCCCATCACGCGCGTATGGAACGATACCACTTGACACGACGACCGCGCCGCCGCCACGTCGAAGTCATCGCGATGTAAACACAACCAATGCCCATCATCACAGACACAGAACAGTGTAATTTCGAAGATGCTCTTTGTCGTTCTTCTTCTGACGTCCTCGAGCAAGCGCACGAACGACTTACGATGACATAAAAGTATCCTTTTTCGATCAGTCGACATGACATATTTGGAAACAAATTGGAGGGGGAGGTCCAATTCTTCCGTCAACAAAGTAGGAGCTTCGGCGGTGCTCACTTTCGTTCGACGACTTGAACAGTACCTCTTCCTTGGTGTCAAGGCCACGCCGATGCTTGTATTTCATAATCTTCGGTTCGAATGACTCGTTGCGCTGCCTGCCCTCATTAGTGCTCGCATATCTATGACATCAATTGCAGCGCATGGATTGGTCGAATTTGCCATCTTCTGAGTCGTTGATTGGTTGACACAACGAATTGATGTTCGATGCATTTTGATTGACCGATGGCAAAGCGCGTGATCATTGCGTCACGCATGGACCTTCGTCCTCCTGCTTACCATTGCACAACCATTTTAACGTTTTCGCTACACTGACTGCTGCCAACAAGTCAGTCTCCCGCCAGTCAATATGCATGGCCATGATCCTAAACGGCCGTACGATTCCGCGCCAAACGTGCCTGTCGACCACAAGTTCAACTCGGACGAAGATTACAACAACCTATGCTCGTCCAAAATGTTGACACCATCACGCCCATCCTGCCAACACCACTGACGACGGGTCAACCTCGGGCATCTTGACGCAAGGATGAGGTGTTGCATTACGAACTCATGGAGCGAAGATACGTGGAGAAAGTTTCAACGACAATGATTGATATTCATGGACACGATCTCGCGGTGGTGATTGAGCTGGCAGCAAGCGAACGAGACGGTAAATCCTTTTGTGGCTCTCTTGCGTGACTGTCTCGTGTTTGTAATAGCGTGGATCTGCGCGAAGAAGCCTTGAGATCGAAGATGCACAACTGAATATCGTCGGCATGTATGGCAAAGCTGGCGATATTTCTTGCCACGTGCATCGAATGGCGGCTACATGCAGCCACACACAATTTCAATCTAGTTTATTGAGGGGGAGTTTGAGGTGCTTCAACCTTCAGTTGCAGTCTCGATAGTTGTGTCACTTCACCATGTAAGAGTTGAACCAAAATGTGATACATCGTCGGAGGCGTATCACTCAACCCCAACATTGAAATAAATGCGAGATGGCGAGAGTACTTATGTTTCAACGGCAGTGTACCACGTCTCATATGTATCAGAGCAAGGTAACGACGTCCAGCTCGTCTCACGTCGGTTGTCCCATGTCCTGCCATAACGACAACACGATCCATCGCATTGACCTCCTCACGTGTCAGGAATTCGCGCGAGGATGCGCGGTGGGCCACCCACTTTTCGAAGCTCCGTGGCTGGCGCGCCATTGGGTCTCTCATGGGAATTCTTCGACCAAGGTCGACGTGCATTCGTCTCGTATCCCCATTTCGTACGTCCAACCATACAAGCATCTTGTAAATATCGCACATTTCGTACGTGCATTCGAATGTACGAGTGTGGCCGTGGATCCAAATACAGTCCGTGGATTGGTCGAGCGGACGGACACGCGAGGCTGCGATTGGCCCACGACACCCATAACCATCGACCTTCTAACCTTCGACTGGGCGATCTTTCGACGGCCGACGGGACACTCCTGAAAAGCCCGCCACATTGAACATGCAACTTTCACGCATCCTTCTCCTCCTGTCGTCGTCGCTAGCTGCCGCCGAGGTCCTCCTCTCGGTGCCAATTCAAATCAATGGCAATGCCATGAACCTCGAGTTCTCGCGCGGCCAAACGTACGAGCGCGCGGCCCTCAGCTTCATGGAGTCGCACAACCTCCTTGGTGATGGCATCGAATCGGCCAGCTCCCAAACTGTCCTCGCGCAACTGGCGAGTGTGTTGCGGGAACGCGACGTGCCCAAGCAGATCATTGTCAACGTGCCGGTGACGATTGAAAACACCGAGGCCACATTGACACTCTTTCAAGACGAAGCGGTCGAAGACGCTGTCCTGCGCTTCCTCCAGAACGTTCCGTTGACGGAAGACGACAAGGTGCAAGCCCATCCCCAGCTCCTCGAAATCCTCCGCGCCAAAGTCGCCGAGGCGACCGCACCCCGAGAGCCACTGTTTACGCTCGAGTTGACCTTTGACGACCAACCCGTGGCCGTGCAACATTTTGACGGCGCCGATCCGTTCGTAGAAGCCCGCGCGTTTGCCGCGTCGTTGGGCATCACAAACGAAGGTGTGCTGGAAAACGTGGTGCCTGCCGTGGCGGCGGCGATTCAAAAGCGCATCGACGACCTCCGCGTGCCAAACAAGGAGCTCGTCTCGGTCCCGCTCACCGTCAACGACCAAACCGTCATGCTCGTCCATTTTGAAGGTTCGACGCCGACGCAATCGGCCATGACCTTTCTCCAACAAAACGGAATCACCGACGCCGCTACGATCAATGCGTACTTGCCGACGCTGGTGGAGCTGATTGACAACCAAGTCGCGCTCCGTGCCCAAGAAGCCACCCAAGAAACCTCGCCCCCCCGCCGCGAGCCCATGGTGTCGTTTCCACTCTCTGTCAACGGCGTCGACCAAGTTTGTGAATACTTTGAAGGCGACAGCCCCGACGTGACATCCCAGCTCTTCTTGGAAGCCCACGGGATGACCAACGACCCCAACTACGCGGCGTACGTTGAGAAGATCTCCAACTTGATCCGCCAGCGCGCCAACGACGTCCTCGCTGCCAAGGCCGCCGCCACGCCCCGCGAACCCCTCTTCACGCTCCCGCTCCTTTTGGCCAACCAAAACTTCGACTTGGCTTACTTTGCCGAAGACGACCCGGCCGCCGTGGCCACGCAGTTTTGCAATGCCCAGATCAATGCCTTGGCCGTGGGCTTGGACCATAAGATCACGAACGCCGACCTCGAACAGTGCAAAGTGTATTTGTTCCAGACAATCACCAAGATCTTGGACCAGTCGGCGACGGAGCAAGTGGTGGAAACGGCGCCAACCCAAGCAGAAGCGCCCACCCACGCGCTCCTCTTCACGCTCGACATTGACTTGGGCGATGGCAAATCCGTGGCGCTGCCGTTTCATCAGGGCGACGATGCCGTGCTGGTGGCTACTCAATTCTGCGAGCGCAACGGCATCGACGCCGACAACGTCCAGTTGCTCGTCGACGAGATCGGCAATCAACTCGCGACGTTGTAAATGTATATTCCATCGAGATTCAACCGTACCATCGACAGACACAATATGTTAACACAAGAATACATTATGGTACCACGTTAGCTTCAACTCTGGGGAGTGATGGTCTCGTCCACCGACTTCTTTTTCATTGACACATTTCCAATCAAACAACAAACGCTCGCTTTGAATCACTCGAGATGAATGCAGTCCACAGCAGCGCATGGTGTATGGAGAAGGTCAAAATTGGAGGTCTATGCAATGCAATGCCAAGGCAAGGCTGGGTGTTGGCACACCAGCCAGATCGCAGCTGCTTCCATGTGTGGTGCCAAAGGGAAAGTTCCAACTGAGAACACAAATCCGGATAACATGGGTAAATTCCGGATACTCCAGTCCCAAATCCGTAAAAGTGCTTGCGAGGGCGTCATGTCACCGAATGTGCTCGCGCTGCCTGTGGAGCTCTTGCTGCATGTCTTGCACTGCTTTGGTTCGAAGGAACTCCGCGCGCTCGCCATCACCTCTCGTGCTTTCCGCGAACTTCTCCGGTCGCGCGAAGAAGTGTGGCGGAATGTCTTTCGATACCAATGGAACCACGTGAATTTTTACATTGCGCCCACAGACACCCTGCGTCTGTCCCCGTTCCTACAGACACAGTACCCATGGTACGTACGTGCCTTTGTGTGTGGTGGCTCTCACGCGCGTTGTCGCAGTGCCAGCGATGGCTTTCGATTCCTCTGCCAAGCCGTGCAACCTGTGCCATTCCGCTTTGACATGGAGTACGAGCGTGCTTACGTCGAAGACGACCCAGCCGACTACGCGTACTCGTCGTCTTGCTCGTCTGTGTTGTCAACTTGGGCCATAGGCTGCACATCCTTCCCCACACACTGCCGCGGATTCGTCTGGCCGCCGGTGACCTCGCCGACTCGTCCTACGGCCGCAGCGTCCGCGCCAACGCGCCCTACCGCTTCGTCCCGACAGTCACTGTCCACAAAGAAGAGCGTGACGGCGGGTATGCATGGCGCGTGGATCTGTCTTCGTCCATGTATTTTGAAATGACGATCGGCGTCCCTCAACCAGCGCCGTACGTGTGCGACATTGAACGGTTGGACAAATGCACCCATCGCATGTGTTGACTAGGGCCACACGACATGCCACCGACGACAATTGGGATATCATTTCCATTGGCCTCGCACCCCCTCGCTACGTCATGATTGAAAACCACCCAGGTAGACGCTGCTCGTTCGTGGACGATATACATGGCGCCTAGGATGGGAGTCGTTCTCCTATGGCTACCACGGAGAAGAAGGCGTCTTCATGACAGAACCCGAGGCAAGACAATGAACACAGCTCATTTGACTTTCAATTGGCAGCAGGTAGAAGACCTTGAACCGTTTGGACCGGGGGATACGATTGGCTGCGGCCTGCGCTTTCACACCCGCCACGCATGGCTCTATTTCACGAAAAATGGCCGCCGCCTCGGTATGTTTCTTGTTGGGAAACATTATGAACGGGACGATCTTAGAGGGTGAATTTGGATGCTGTCGAGGCTCGTCGCTCTATCCCATGGTTGGCGTCAACATTGACGTGCCGCTGACAGTCAACTTTGGGCAAGCGCCGTTTCTATACAACGCCTGCGGTGTGGTGTTGAGTTCTCTGGTGCGATGTTGACGTCATCTATAGACGAGGAAGTGGACGAACGAGAGTTTCAAGTCGCCCACACGATGATGCATACGGACGAGTTCCTTGACTGGGACAGCTACTTGTATGCGGATGAGGGAGCGAGCAACCCTTCGTCGGATGATGAAGATTCGGATCTGTTTTTGGATTCCGAAGGCAACCACCTGGACAGCCAAGATGAGTACGACGCCGATTCGGGCGAAGAAGACGTGTTTGCATTCATCCGCCGACTCAATACACCCGACATGCAACAACATTTGTTTCTCAATGAGCTGCGGCCAGACGTGATGCGGGCGATGATGGGCGGCAGCGACGACGACACCAACGACCATGCCCATGCGCATGACGACGACGACGAAGACGACGACATGCCATCCCTCATCAGCGACGAAACCGACGCCGATATGCCTGCGTTGATGAGCGACACGGACGAAGACGATCGATTGGCGTGGCAAATCCCCGTGACCGAAATGGTGGATTGAAGACCAACGACACCAAGTTTAATTTATCGCGACATAAGCAGGTAAGACAGTCAAGGTCGAGCCCACGACTTATACGTGGCTTTGTCTAGGACAACAAACAATAAAGTCAGACCAAAGAAAACTCACACGAGGTGCAATAGCGTTGTCCATCACAACAATCTTGGCACAACATAAATTTTATTGACGCTGTGAATATACAAACACATGAACGATGGTTACAATGCCAGCTCGGCTGCGTCGCGCGTCAAAATGTCGAGGACGGCCGCTTCAAGGAGGTCGTAGTCGCTCGCTTCGTTGTACATTTGAGCACTGATGCGCACGCCAAGCTGGCCGCCCGCGACCACCGTCTTGACTTCAATCTTGTAATGCTTGCGGAGGACAAGATGAAGTGTTTCGAGGGCATGGGCGCCGTCTGCTGGGTGGAAGAGGGCTAGGGGCAACAAGACGACGCAGATGCTGCCAATCATGCCCTCGATGTCGTCAGTGAGGAGCGACGTGTGCCACGCGTGGGCTAGTTTCTGCGCCGCGGCCACACAAAGTTGGTGGTTTCGCTGCATCAATGCGGTGCCGCCCATCTTGGCGTGGAAAGCCAAGCTAGCTGGGATCGAGAGATAGGCCGAGTAGTCCAGCGTGCCTAGTCGAAGGAATGAATTGTAAACGTTTGAATGTGGAAACTGCACCGATGAACGTGAAATCCGACGCGATGCCCATGCCATGACCATGGCTGACAATTGGCGGGTGCACATGGTACTTTTCCGGCTCGCGAATGTACAAAAAGGCCGCCGACTTGGGCGAGAGCATCCACTTGTGAAAGTTGCTCAAGTAGAAATCGGGGGCGAGTGCTGTCAAATCCAACGGGATTTGGCCAATTGCGTGGGCGCCATCGACTAGAACGGGAATGTCGCGAGCCTTGCACATGGCAATGATGTCCTATGGGGAGAAGTACATGTGAATGCAATAGACTTGGTAGTCGACTTACATGGATAGGCATGATGAGTCCCGATTCGCTCGTGATGTGGTCCACGACCACCATGCCGATGGTCTTGCCAGCACAAGCGTCCAAGCCAGCTTGAAAGGCAGCGAGGATGGTATCCGAGGAATACGGCGCCGCCGTGCGCACAATATGCTGCTGGAGGCCAACGGTCGCACAGACATGGTTGAGTTGCTTGGCCACGGCGCCATATTCGAGATCGAATGAGATGATGACGCTGTTGGGAGGAAATGGAAACGAGCGAAGGACGCTCGTGGACGCCGCCGATGCATTTGGGACGAGCGCGATCTGGCGCGGCTCGGCATTCAAGTAGGACGCGACGACGCGCGTGACGCGGGCAATGCGAGGGAGGTAGTCTTCCATGAACTTGATCGGCTCGAATTCCTGCAGCGCTTGGTAGGCTTCGCGCACGGCAAGCACAGGCTTGGAGCATGCGCCAAAGCTTCCGTGGTTGAGCAACGTGATGTGTGGGTCAAGCGAGAAGAGAAGGGACTTGGTCGCATGGCCGTACGCGAGATCCGCCGGTCGTTGGAACGTGTCCAAGTCGCGATCAAACGCGGGTGGCGGCGGCGCTTTGTACTCGCCGTCTGGGAGATTGACGAGGCGCTGCAAGTCAGCGTACGGATGCGGGTGTTGGACCTGCGGCAGTGGCATGATTGTTGAAAAGTGATTTGATTTTCTCCTTGAAGATGTGTGTGCAGTCAGCTGCCCCTTGTGTTTTTGAATTTTTGTGAAATATATTGCCAATTTTATCCCCAAATTTGGGAGAATCGCAGCTCACAACATGAACTCAGCCGCATCACCCGTCAAAATGTCCAAAACGGCCGCTTCGAGAAGGTCGTAATCGCTCGCTTCGTTGTACATTTGGGCACTGATGCGCAGGCCTGGCTGGCCGTGCACGTAGGCAGTCTTGACTTCGATGCGGTAGTGCTTTCGAAGGACAAGGCGGAGTGTTTCCAGGCAATCAGGGACGCCATCTTCGTATCCGTGGAAGAGGGCTAGGGGCAACAAGACGACGCAGATGCTGCCAATCATGCCGTCGACGTCGTCAGTGAGGAGGGAGGTTTGCCACGCTTGGGCTAGCTTCTGCGCCGCGGTCACACAGAGTTGGTGGTTTCGCTGCATCAACGCTGCGCCGCCCATCTTGGTGTGGAAGGCCAAGCTAGCTGGGATCGAGAGATAGGCCGAGTAGTCCAGCGTCCCTGGTGTGCAAGAGGTATTAATATGACGGCATGCAGCACGTGTGGCAAGTACCAATGTAATTGAAATCGGCAGCAATGCCAAGACCATGTCCATAACTGATGGTCGGCGGATGCACGCGGTACTTGTTGGGTTCGCGAACGTACAAAAAGGCTGCCGACTTGGGTGCGAGCATCCACTTGTGAAAATTGCTTAAATAGAAATCCGGCGCCAATGCCGTCAAATCCAATGGAAGCTGGCCGATCGTGTGGGCGCCGTCAACAAGAACGGGAATCCCGCGAGCCTTGCACATGGCAACAATGTCCTGCCACCACCGAGAGGAATGAGGCCAACGATGGAGCACAAGTACGTACGTGGATGGGGAGAACAAGCGCCGATTCGCTCGTGATGTGGTCCACGACCACCATGCCGATGGTCTTGCCTGCACAGGTGTCCAATCCAGCTTGGAAGGCAGCGAGGATGCTGGCTTTGGAAAATGGCGCCGCCGTCCGCACAATGTACTGCTGGAGGCCATGGGTCGCGCAGACATGGTTGAGTTGTTTGGCCACGGCGCTGTAGCCCACGTCAAACGAGACGAGGACGCTCTTGGGCGAAAAGGGAAACGACCGAAGGACGCTCGTGGACGCCGCCGATGCATTCGGGACAAGCGCAATCTGGCGCGGCGCGACGTTCAAGTAAGCTGCGACGACGCGCGTGACACGTGCGATGCGCGGGACGTAGTCATCGGCCGCCTGGATCGGCTCAACTTCTTGCAAGTCGAGGAAAGCTTGACGGACGGCGCGAACGGGATTCGCACACGCGCCTTTGCTGCCGTGGTTGAGCAGGGTCACATGTGGGTCCAGCGCAAAAAGGCGCGACTTGGTCTCATGGCCATACGCGAGATCGGACGGGCACTGAAACATATCAAGATCCTGATCGATGCCACGCGGCGGCGGCGGTGCGGTGTACTGGTCGTCGGGGAGATGGACCAGCCGTTCCAAGTTGACGTACGGATTGACATGCTTATGAGGCGGAAGTGGCATCGTGAGAAGCGCAATGAAAAAGCCAAAATGACGGTGTGGGTGTTTTGGAACACAAGCGAACGACGCCGTCGTGCCAAGAGTCCATCGCTTGAAGTCGCACGAATACCAGACTTGATGACGGTCGAATCCATCATATTAGTGGGGGTGGCATAATCACATTGCACAACTGAAAACGAGTCGACTGTTGCACTCATTCAGGCCCTGAAACCACAAAAAGTACGCCGATAACAGGATACGCGCTGGATTGGAACGGCACAACCTATCCTAAATGTGCCGAGCAGAAGGTCGACTCGAGAGACTGGCCTTGCAGGGTCTGTACTCATGCCATGACCAGACGGCACGCTGATATCGAGAACGCGGCCACATTTGTTAGAGTTTGTTTTACACTGCTAGCTCAGACGCGTCGCGCGTCAAAATATCGAGGACGGCCGTTTCGAGGAGATCGTAATCGGCCGCATCGTTGTACATTTGGACACTGATGCGCAGGCCAGGCTGGCCGTGCACGCATACCGTCTTGACTTCAATCTTGTAATGTTTGCGGAGGACAAGATGGAGGGTCTCGAGGCCATCGGGCAAGTCGTTGGCGGTGGCGCCGTCAAAGAGTGCTTGGGGCAACAAAACGACGCAGATGCTGCCAATCATGCCCTCGACGTCGTCAGTGATGAGGGAGGTTTGCCACGCACGGGCTAGCTTCTGCGCCGCGGCCACACAAAGTAGGTGGTTTCGCTGCATGAGCGCGGTGCCACCCATCTTTTCGTGGAATGCCAGACTCGCGGGAAGGGAGAGGTAGGTAGCATAGTCCAATGTACCTCGACACACATGTTAACGTACTCATCCGAGAGGAGACTGTACCAATGTAGCTGAAGTTGGACGCAATGCCCATGCCATGGCCATGGCTGACAATTGGCGGGTGCACATGGTACTTTTCCGGCTCGCGAATGTACAAAAAAGCCGCCGACTTGGGCGCGAGCATCCACTTGTGAAAGTTGCTCAAGTAGAAATCGGGGGCGAGTGCTGTCAAATCCAACGGAATTTGGCCAATTGCGTGGGCACCATCGACTAGAACGGGAATGTCGCGAGCTCTGCACATGGCAATGATATCCTACGGTCGTTGACGAGTGCTACACGACGGGAGATTCACCTCGAGTGGCAAGAGCAGCCCCGTGACGCTCGTGATGTGGTCCACGACCACCATGCCGATGGTCCGGCCAGCACAAGCGTCCAAGCCAGCTTGAAAGGCAGCAAGGATACTGGCTTTGGAAAATGGCACCGCCGTGCGCACAATGTGCTGCTGGAGGCCAACGGTCGCACAGACATGGTTGAGTTGCTTGGCCACGGCGCCATATTCGAGATCGAATGAGATGATGACGCTGTTGGGAGGAAATGGAAACGACCGAAGGACGCTCGTGGACGCCGCCGATGCATTCGGAACGAGCGCGATCTGGCGCGGCTCAGCATTCAAGTAGGACGCGACGACGCGCGTGACGCGGGCAATGCGAGGGAAATAGTCTTCCATGAACTTAAGCGGCTCGAATTCCTGCAGCGCTTGGTAGGCGTCACGCACGGCAAGCACGGGCTTGGAACATGCGCCAAAGCTTCCGTGGTTGAGCAACGTGATGTGTGGGTCGAGTGGGAAGAGAAGGGACTTGGTCGCATGGCCGTACGCGAGATCCGCCGGTCGTTGAAACATGTCGAGATCTTGATCGAACGCAGGCGGCGGCGGCGCGATGTACTCGCCAACAGGGAGGTTGATCAAACGTTGCAGATTGACATACTGGTTGGGGTGCTTGATGCGCGGCAGTGGCATGGTCGATTGAAAAGCAATTGTGACGGTTGAGATGTGAGCGACACCTCTTATGACCAACGCACCGATTTTGGGGATTGTTGCTGTTTTTCACTGTTTTTGACAAAAATGCCAAATCATGGATGTTGCTTCAGAATATTATGCATTGGTCTTTTGGTGTCGTTGCGGACCTTTCTGCAGACATCAGGTGCTTCTTTTTCGCAAAATTCGCGATTCGAGTTTGGATCATGCACGAATATGTACCGACCACATGTTGATGCTGTGCTTTGTCAGCGAAGTCTCAAGCTTGGGGAACATTCGTATTGCGTTCAGATTTTACACTTGTGGTGATAGAGTGAGCCAATCATGACGCTGATTGGATGCAAAATGACTGTCGTGCACATCACCCACGTCAAGAGTGTTGATCTCACACCACCAACTTCATGGTGTGAAGTCATGTTTCATGAGAGCTTGGAGTCCACGAAACCACTTCGAAGTTTCACACTTGAATGTCGCCACTATCGAGTTCGTGTCATTAACCACACAAACCTCATTGGAATAAAGTATTGGTATAACCCCAAACTCCCAAGTTGTCGAGAAAGTAACACAGTCGTGGCTAGACGACTTTGAGCGAGGTTCCATTGTAGCAATCGCAAACCACCAACGCAAACAATTTGACACTCTCTCGTCAACATCAATATTCGAGGAACGCCAATCACTCGTCAGAGCCGTTTCCAATGAAACGGTGGAAGACTTGAAACGGTTACAAGGTCGACGTGGTGGCTAAAACAACACAAGAAAGCGCTCCATGGGAAGCGCCGCCAGCGTGGATCAACTTCCAGACACGTGCACGAAAGAGCAATGTCAAACACGATATGGCGACCTCTTCAATGAAACCGAGTGGCAAAAGTACGCTGTCAACGGCGCCATGACAAGAGACACGCTGGCAAAAGCATTTGCTGACCTTACAGATGCCTTCCTCACACACGATTGGGGCACCGACGGAAGCACACACAAAAAGGTCAGCACCATCAACAAACTACTCAAAGCCAGAGGCATCACCACGTGGTTTGACGAAGAGAAAATGGAGGTACTCAGCAATCCTTGTCGAATGTGTACACTTCGTCACGTGATGGTATGGCTACTTAGGGCAATGTGAAGAAGCAGATGATCCACGGCATCGACAACGCGCGGGTGATTGTGGTGTTTGTAACCCAGCGGTACATTGACAAAGTGGGTGGGAGCAACGCCGAAGACAATTGCCAGCTCGAATTCAACTACGCCGCGCGTCGGAAGACTGCGTCCAAGATGATTCCTGTCTTGATTGACCCATCGCCGAGTCTCAAGAACCCCGCGACATGGACGGGAGAGGTCGGGTTTGTCTTGGGTGGGCACTTGTACTTGGATTTGAGCAACGCATTCGACGACGAAAAACTCCTGGCTACTCGAATCGACGAGTTGGTGGCCAAGATCGTCAGTATTGGGGGCACTCCGGTGGCTCAACGTTTTGGCGGAGGTACTTCCAGTCGAATCGATGTGTCAAATCCTGGAATTACATCTCAACCAATCCCATTATCGCTGGGATCGGCTGAGATGACTGTGCCATTGGTATCGTTGACTAAAGAAGACGTGGCCATGCTGTTAAACGGGCTGTCGTGTTCAAAGTTTAGGTACGACATCATTTACGAAATTGTGTATGCATAATGCATGTAGCGCGACGTTTCTAGAGCATGAAATCACGGGCGAGATATTGAGTGGGGTTGCGAACGTGGACGAGATCAAGGAATTGGGGGTGTCCATGACAGTCCAAGCACGACTCTTGTTTGACAAGATCGCCGACTTCAAATCAAACGGCGTCCCGGTCTCGTTGATGCAACCCACGGCGAGCATTCTCCAAATGGCTGTTGACGAGTCGCCAAAGAACGAACAGACGACGTTTGCCCAGCTCAAAGACTCGATGCTACCTCAAGACTGGGTCCAATTGTACAAGTACAAATTGGATGCAAATGGTCGAAACAGCCTCTCGAGCCACGCGCTCGAATGGAAGGAGCCCTGTTGTTCGCTCTCGCCCGCGGGTGGATTCTTTGCCAACGGAGACTACTTGGCTGTCATGGCCAGCGAATGGTCGGCGATGATGCTTGACGATTTGCACTGGAAACTTGACAAGGGGGAATTCCTCCTCAGTTTTCGGATGAAGCCATTGCGGGGCGACGGCACGCCCCTCTGCGGCGGCGAAGACGCGTGGTTTGCCATCGATATTTTTGACGACATGGCGCTCGTCGTCACATGCAACCAAGGTGACGACATTTTCCCCGTCAAAATGAATGGTATGATCATACTTGGACCGTCAACGTATCTGACGACAAATGATAGGTGACGTCATTGTGCTCAAGACGGACACGTGGGTCGACATTGCTGTGCTCATGGATCTCAAGAGTCGGACGATTCAGGTACAGTGGATCTTGACTCAACACTGCTGATGCATTTAGTGTAGGTCGTGGTCGACCGTGTGCGAATGGACCGAATTGAATTGGAGCCGACATTTACATTCAAACGCGTCAAGCGCACGACGCAAGGCAACAAGTTTTGCCTCGTTCGTCGTCCGTCCTTCAAGAAGATGTTCCATGGACATCTGAGTCAGATTGAGCTCTTCTCCAACACTCCTGCCAATCGAGTACAACCGTCGATCCCACCGATTGATCCGACTTTGCATGAACTCCACCTTGCAACGGTTTCAAAATGGGTGGCTGACTTGCGTCCTCGGGTGAAATATCCTACCATGAATGTGGACGTCGTCAACCAAGTGACTGGTTCGTACGCCGCTGCGACATGTATTGCACTGGTGGTTGTCTCATGCAACGGCTAGGGGAAACTATGGTGCTCCCTGGTGGTAGTTTTAGCCACCCCGACTTGGGCGCGGTATTCGACGGCGACTACTACGACGAAGCATGCGCCAACGTCAACATTGCTTGCGCCGGCGTGTTTGGCTCGGATTTGAACCGTCACATGTTTGTGTTTGCCGCAACGTTTGTGCCTCTGGGCTATGGCTACATCATGACGCTCGGGTGGAACCACAAGACGACTTGGTTTGGAGTGTTTGTCACAAACGACATGAACGTTGTGCTTAAAGCCAACGACAATGCCGTCAAGCACGAGTTGCGCGTCTGTGACGAGCCGCTTGTATTAACAAAAGGCCAGTGGGTGGACCTCGTCGTTCACGTGCGAGGTACCAAAGTAATCGTGGCCGTGAATGGTTCGTCCTTGGATAAAGTCGACCTCGGCGACGGGTTTGAGTTTCAAGCCCCGCCAGGACAAGACAACGCTCTCTATGTGCTCAACTACAACCAAGCTCAGTGCTTTTACGGCTATGTTCAGACACTTGAGATGTGGTCGACATAGTAGCTAACAATGTTCAAACGAGATAGATATTGCTCAAGTTGAACATCTCCATGCAGGGTTCTAGAAGCCCCATGTGTAAATTGGGTGAGAATTTTTCGAGAAGTCCATGGCCCCATATCGAGCATGCCTGCATGGCTGGGAAATGAATCTCTTTCGATCAAATTCATTTTATGAAGCTTGAGCCATAGTTACCCAAAACTATTTCCCCCGTCGTGCAATCGATGAGTTTGGTGTAGTAAAAAATCAACCATGACAACTCTTCAAACCCCAGCCCCATCACTTCCCATCGGCATACAAAACATTTGCAAATGAAACGGCTGGTATGATAATTTGCTGAAACTACGATAGCCTTGCGAAAACCAGACTGTTGGGGGGGGCATGGTAGAGCCAATCGAAGAGGCACTTGCATGCGCTTCCGTCATGACAAGGCGCTGTTGGACGGCATTTTGACCCCAAACACGAAATTTCATAAATTCCGTGAGGTTTCATCTTCACCACCACTTGATACTGCAACTGTCATAAGCAGCGCACTTCTAAAGCCACAGGTAGGTCGAGGACTACACATCCCGTCACACATTTGTACTCACAACAGCCACCTCCGACCCGGAAGAAACGATCGATTTCAGTTTGGCAGGTTTATTCGGCATTTATCGGTTTATCAAGGTGCCGGATAAAATATTCATCAATATATATATAAAAGCATACAGTATAATACAAACCTACAGCTATTTGCCAAATCTGTTTAAAATGATAATGCTTTATAAAACGAAGGTATCGATAAAATACATCTATCCAATCAAGAAGGTTTATTACACACATTCCTCATCTATTTTGCTCCTCTGCTGGTGGAAAAAGTGTTTTAGAGTTTTGTCCGAATGTATACGTATATACCAGGTTGAATCAAAC
Organism: Aphanomyces stellatus; assembly: GCA_009835185.1. NCBI lineage: Eukaryota > Oomycota > Saprolegniomycetes > Saprolegniales > Verrucalvaceae > Aphanomyces > Aphanomyces stellatus. The sequence continues at coordinate 26,652 of VJMH01007067.1, forward strand.
ATCCCAAAAAAACTCGAGCGAAATTGACCCACCAAAACTCAAAATACCTGATGTCGATCGCTTCTTCCGGGTTGGAGGTGTATATTTCACAGGATATTAAGCTCTTTTGGCGAATTCAAGGATGCTGCCTGGATGTGGTTACACATAACCGTTACAGTGCAGTTTGTATTGGCCAAACGCAAAGTGAGACCTCAATGGGAAGCGCCGCCAGCGTGGATCAACTTCCAGACACGTGCTCGAAAGAAGAATGCCAAACGCGCTATGGCGACCTCTTCAATGAAACCGAGTGGCAAAAATACGCTGTCAATGGCACCATGACAAGAGACACGCTGGCAAATGCATTTGCTGACCTTACAGATGCCTTCCTCACACACGATTGGGGCACCGACGGAAGCACACACAAAAAGGTCAGCACCATCAACAAACTACTCAAAGCCAGAGGCATCACCACGTGGTTTGACGAAGAGAAAATGGAGGTACTCAGCAATCCTTGTCGAATGTGTACACTTCGTCACGCGATGGTATGGCTGCTTAGGGCAATGTGAAGAAGCAGATGATCCACGGCATCGACAACGCGCGGGTGATTGTGGTGTTTGTGACGCAGCGGTACATTGACAAAGTGGGTGGGAGCAACGCCGAAGACAATTGCCAACTCGAATTCAACTACGCCGCGCGTCGGAAGACTGCGTCCAAGATGATTCCTGTCTTGATTGACTCGACGCCGAGTCTCAAGAACCCCGCGACGTGGACGGGCGAGGTCGGGTTTGTCTTGGGTGGGCACTTGTACTTGGATTTGAGCAACGCATTCAACGACGAACAACTCCTGGCAACTCGAATAGACGAGTTGATAGGAAAAATCAATGGCATTGGAGGCGTGCCTATCGGTCAGAGGTTTGGCAGTGTTGTTGAAAGCAAGGAGACTTCGAGGAAGTCATCGTCTGTCAATTTGGGACCTACGGCAGCGCCCCCTATGATGCCCACATCGACTGTGCCATTGGCATCGTTGACCAAGGAGCACGTTGCTGCAATGTTGAACGCACTGACATGCTCTAAGTACAGGTACAGTGGCTACAAATGATCAGGAAATCCTATGGCACATATAGTGCAGCCTTTTTGGAAAACGACATTACGGGCGAGGTATTGATGGGGGCAGCCGAAGTAAACGATATCAAGGAAATGGGAGTGGCACTTTCGGCGAAAGCACGGATGCTTTTTGATAAAATCACCGAATTTAAAGCCAGCGGCGTGCCAACATCCCTTTTCTCGACTGACGCAACGTCAGCTGCGGATCTGCCGTCGGGACGGCCAGTGGCAGTACAACCAGGCGCGACAAACGAACAACTTGCATTTGAGAGGCGCCTGTCCGAATGGCTTCCTTCGGATTGGATCAAATTGTACGACTACAAGCTCGAAGAAAATGGAAAAAACAGCGCGTCCAGCCATATTCTGAAATGGCCAGAGCCCCCTTGTTCGCTCTCCATCTCGTCGGGGTTATTTCTCAATGGGAATTTCAAGGACGACGCTGCAAAGGACAGCAAGTTGTTGGATCTCGAGTCACTGGGTGGACGGATGGACAAGGCGGATTTCCTCCTCGCGTTCAAACTCAAGGTTGTTCAAGGGAATTGCACTCCTCTTTCTGCGGGGCGCCATCCTTGGTTTGCCATCGACATCACCTCGGACATGTGTCTGGTGGTTGCGTTCAACGACGACGGCATCCGACACATTGTTCGGAAGGAGGGTATGTACAAATCGCTACAGGAGCGTTCGAGCCATGCTACTAGGCCAACCGCTTGTATTGCCGACGGAGCAGTGGCTCGACATCGGTATTTTCATGTGCCTGAAGCGCCGCCTCGTTCAAGTATGGACAGTCTATCTCTGCATCACAGGCAAATGAACCATGTACCCTAATATTGCATAGGTTGCTGTGGGGACGGCGATGATGGACCCCATCGAGCTCGGGTCCTCGTTTGCATTCAAAATCAATGAAAAATACTCGCGAGATAATCAATTGACTCTCGCTCGTCGTGAAGGCTACCCCAAGATGTTTCACGGATATCTACGCGCGATTGAGCTCTATTCATCACGACCTGCATCCCGCGAGTATCTTCCAATTCCAACAAGAGACGAAGTGGTTCATGCCAAACAGACGGCGTATCAACATGAATTTGTTCAAGGCATGAAATGTTTGGTCAATTTTGCTGCGCTCAACAAAGATGTCAAAGATATTGTTCAAGGTGTGTCGGCTTGCAGTTTCTATTTCCTCAAATGTCAATTGCAACTTGTAGGAAGTTCGCTGGATCTCCCTTCGACTGGGTTTTTGCACACGGAGCATGGAGCCTACTTTGACGGTGACTTCCGTGACGATGTCGACAACAAGTGGAGCGTCGCACGGATTGCCAAGTTTGAGCACGAGTTGAAGCAGCACCATTTTGTATTTTCAATCGAAATGGCCCTCCTCGGGCATGGATGGATGCTGTGCATCGGCGCGCACAATCGATGGTTCACCGTGTGCGTGCGATACGATTGGACGCTCGAGATATTCGTCAACGACTGCGCGGCACGGAACATTTGCTGCGTGAACAAAGAGCCCGCGCCGTTGACCAAGGGGGCGTGGACCCTAGTCTCAATCAAAATGGATGGCAATAACATCGACGTGGCTTTGAATGGTGAGCGCATGGATCGCATCGAACTCGGTGACGACTTTGCTTTCAATGGCGTGGAGGGAGAAGATGGGGACATGCGGTTGATGAATTACACCTATGGTGGGTGCATCCATGGATTTGTCAAGAGCGTTGCCGTGTGGTCAGGCTAAGAGTTTAAATATTAAAGGCTGTGCGAGTTGAAATGATGTTGTACGATGCAAAAATCCACAGATGAATCGCTCTTTTTGGAGTGTCGGTGAATGCATCCACTCGTTTTGATCATGCATCAAATTCAATGACAAGGAGGTTTGGCTCCTCGAAGTGATATTCTATTCGGCTGACACAACCACTTGCACACCAAACACTGGAAATGTTTGGTCGGGCAATATGAAGTTCCAGAAAACTATTTTCAACACCTTGTTACTCGGCACGTGAACATCGAATCAATTTGAGCAGGACGAGCAAGGACATATTGGGAGCTGCGCCAATCCAAACTCCAATTGTCAATCCCATTCTAAATGTTTAGGCAAGGCTAACATGTCATCATCAAATCGAACCATACAGTAAAGAATATTAAGCTTCATAAATATTGAGAATGTAGACAGCCTCCGAGCCCATGACACGGGGATGTGTCATGGGCTGTGGAGGCATTCGTCCCCGAGGCTCAAGTACTGTGGATAGTGCCAGACACTATCCAAAGACATCATACAGTATCGACGATAGACGTTGTCCATACGTTGGTCACATGGCAAAATGTCCAAACACAGGAGTTATAAAAAGGTTCAACATACCAAAGGTCTCACGCGTTCAAGTCAAGTACCATGTGAAGTGCTGCCAGCGTGGGTCAGCTTGCAGACACGTGCACAAAACAGTGAAACCGAGTGGCAAAACTACGCTGTCAAGACAAACCCGACCTCTCCCGTCCATGTCGCGGGGTTCTTGAGACTCGGCGATGGGTCAATCAAGACAGGAATCATCTTGGACGCAGTCTTCCGACGCGCGGCGTAGTTGAATTCGAGCTGGCAATTGTCTTCGGCGTTGCTCCCACCCACTTTGTCAATGTACCGCTGCGTCACAAACACCACAATCACCCGCGCGTTGTCGATGCCGTGGATCATCTGCTTCTTCACATTGCCCTAAGTAGCCATAGCACCGCAATGACGAAGTGTACACATTCGACAAGGATTGCTGAGTACCTCCATTTTCTCTTCGTCAAACCACGTGGTGATGCCTCTGGCTTTGAGTAGTTTGTTGATTGTACTGACCTTTTTGTGTGTGCTTCCGTCGGTGCCCCAATCGTGTGTGAGGAAGGCGTCTGTGAGGTCAGCAAATGCTTTTGCCAGCGTGTCTCTTGTCATGGGCGGTCACTTGTACTTGGATTTGAGCAACGCATTCGACGACGAACTACTCCTTGCGACTCGAATCGACGAATTGTTGGTCAAGATCGTCAGTATTGGGGGCATGCCGGTGGCTCAACGTTTTGGCGGTTCTAATGTAAAGAATAGGTTCGTCATTCCAAGTCTTCAAATGTCATCAACCGCCAATGTGGTTACTTTACCATTAGTGTCATTAACCAAGGACCAAGTTGCTACATTCTTGAAGGCCCTTGCTTGCTCAAAGTATAGATTTGTAGGCTGTCGTGATCGACTAACTACTGATTATGAGATTTTATTGCTGTCTTTTTGGGAAACGAAATCACAGGCGATGTATTGATGGGGGTCGAAGGCAACGGTACCCCACTGTGCGCGGGATGGAGGTCCTTGGTTTGCGATTGACATTACCGTGGACATGTGTTTGGTAATTGCATTCAACACATGAAGCCATGCACGTCGCGCAGAAAGATGGCACGCACAACTCGATGACAATGAATTTGACAGCCTGACTAGGCCAGCCCCTTGTGCCGTGGTTTGACATTGGTATTTTCATGTGTCTCAAACACCACACTGTCTCAGCATAGACTATACATGTCGTCGTAGGTTGTTGTGGGGACAGAGACAATGGATCCGACAGAACTCGAATCCGCGTTCCAATTCAAGATTGATGGCGAGAGCAATACGAAGAGCACACGGGAGAATCTGTTGCACCTCGTTCGTCGCGTTGGCTACAAGATATTTCATGGTTACCTGCGCAGAATTGAGCTCTATTCGAATGCGCCAGCATCCCGGTAGTCCAGATATGGACGAAGGGACATGTGCCAAATACAGGGAGCTGCTGCATGACCTTGCACAAGACATGACGTATCGGGTCAATTTTTCTTCGTTCAATAAAGTTGACGTTGACGATGTCCAAGGTGCCGAACCTATCACCACGCGCATAACACCCCGTCCGACGTAAGTCGTTTGATGGTCCTTCCCGCGACCAGTTTTGTGCACAAGGTTTATGGAGTTTACTTGGACGGCGATTTCTTTGACGAGCTTCGAGCGAAACCAGGTTTGGGCATTTGGGCACGAGCTCAAGCACGATCATTTTGTTGTTGCGATTGTAATGGCAGTGTTTGTTCCCGGTTGAGTGCTGAGTGTCGGTGGCAGCAACCCATGGTTTGGCATCTTCGTTAAGGCGGACAGGACGGTTGAAATCTCAATCAACAAGCCAGAAGTGAACATTGGCCGTGTGAACCGTGTGCTGCGGTGATGGCCATGGACGCATGGAACCATTTCGCGATCAAGATGCATGGACGCAGCTTTGATGTGATCTTAAACGGCGGGCGAATGGAACGCATTGTACTCGGCGATGGCTTTGTCCTCAATGTCAAGGAAGGGAAGGACGGGGACATGCGCTTGATGAATACGTACAGTGGCGGATGCTTCCATGGATTTGTGAAAAGTCTTGCCGTGTGGTCTGTCTAAGGGCTTGAATATGAGATAGCGCAGATGTGGCCATGGCTGTTGATGCGTTGTCGTCCTTTTCATGTTGACCCATTAATTGCCCAAGGCACTGACCAACTAATTTGAGGTCCAGAAAGAGGGCACCAACTTTGCTGCCAATTTTGCGTATGTTATCGAGTGCATCTCTTGTGCTTGATATTGGTTACACGACACGTCGCAGGCAATACGTCCAACTTCAATTTCATAGTTCAGCTGGTGTAATATGTGGCAACGTAAGACAAAATAGCAACTGAACCACGACAATTCGCGTGCGATGCCTTACCTGTGCAGGAACTTGTCTATTGCGCGAGAGTGCCGCTATGAATTGGATCTGGGTGAATCACTCGGCGATTGTGAATCAAGCATTTACGCATGCCGTCGGACATCGAAAATTCAAACTAAGATGTGTAACGTCCAAGATGCAAAAAGAATCATGAAACGAAAACCATGTTGCGAAACGCCACAACGGAGCCTCGGCAACAGAACAAAAGCAAAGCTGAGCAATGGGTGGCGCTGTCAGTGTTGGCCAAGTACCAGATACGTGCACCAAGGAAGAATGCCAAGCACGCTACGGCGATCTCTTCAATGAATCCGTGTGGCAACAGCACGCTATCAATGGCTCCATGACAAGAGAGGCCTTGACAAAGGCATTTGCTGACCTTACAGATGTCTTCCTCACACACGATTGGGGCACCGACGGAAGCACACACAAAAAGGTCAGCACCATCAACAAACTACTCAAAGCCAGAGGCATCACCACGTGGTTTGACGAAGAGAAAATGGAGGTACTCACCAATCCTTGTCGAATGTGTACACTTCGTCACGCGATGGTATGGCTGCTTAGGGAAATGTGAAGAAGCAGATGATCCACGGCATCGACAACACGCGGGTGATTGTAGTGTTTGTAACCCAGCGGTACATTGACAAAGTGGGTGGGTGTAGCGATGTGGACGGATGTGTGTGCCGTCTTGCCAAGCTTGCCAGGTGTGTCCCAGGCCACACACTCCCAGCCCACGAAGTCCCCTGAACAATGCACCCAAAGCCCTCGGATGTGCCATTTCCGAGGGCACACCCAAAGTATACAAACCTGCATAGTAGAGTAGAAGTAGAACGAAAGAGGTAGAACCCATAAGGTAGATGTGGCTCGGAAAGCCGAGCCATACCAAAGTAATTCAGTTTCCAATTTGCCAAGTTACCTCCTGAGTCCCTTCAGTTGGTAGCACTCAGTGGTTTTCG
>VJMH01007070.1:0-56876 GCA_009835185.1 Aphanomyces stellatus
CAGGCGCGGAGGGCAACGGCCTCGTCCTCGTACACATAAAACCGCTTTTTGACCTTGGTCAAAAAGAACCATTTTTCATCGATATGCACACGATTGTACATATTTTCAAAAAAATGAGTTCCTCTTGGCCCAGGCAAAAGGCAGTTCAGTGCAAACCGCAGCCTTGTCATCTTGTTGGCATGCGTCAAGAGGGGTTTGACGTAGTTCGACTTCGCCTTGAGTTTCTTCTTTTCCTTCATGTGTCGAATGGTCGTAGTCTTCTTGATGCCGCTGTGAACTTCGAGGCAGCGGAGTGTTTGGCGATCATCGTGTAGAACGGCCTTGATGGCTTGCTCGATTTCGTCGGCCGTTCGCTTTCGTCTCGCACCCGAATTACCTAAAAAGAGTACATGTTGTTAAAAATGATATCGATGCAACGCTCCCAAATATTCATTTAGAGAGGTTTACCTTGAATTCGTGCAGCAATGTCAGCCACGGGAGCACCATTGTCGACGGAGAGCCGTGCGCGGCTCCAGAGCCGAGGTATCGTGGCCCTGTGGCACATATAGTGCCGAGCCACACCAGTTATAGTACCGTAGGGTAGCACACCATGTTCGGAGTGAGCTAGCAACATCTCATACGCCCCACGGCGCTCGACGGCTGAGAGGTTACGGCCGATGGCCATGACGCCCACAGGCGTGGCAGCACGTGCAGCGATTGGGGATGGCATTCGTCGGAAAGCAAAGGAGCAAAGCACAGAGTTTCGAGGCGTCAAATTGAAAATTGACTCTCTGGCGTAAGAAAGTGTTCGTCAGTTCACTGTGTCAAATTTTTGGCGCCAAATTGCTCCGGCCTCAGAGCTCTGATTTGGACTCAAAATACAGCCAATCATAGGGCAGGATTCGCTCTTTAAAACGAGCCTATACAATGGCAGAACGGCGAAATACTGATTAATTCCGCCAATGAAAACAAGACCGTAACAATCATCCCGGACCAGAGTAGTACTCGCTGACGATTTGTCGATATGACAGGGTGTCACTAAAGTCACTCACAGTTTGAAGTCTTTTCCAACAAGGCAAAAATTCAACCAATAAAAATCCTCAAAACAGAGTACCACTGTCCTGAATGTTTACCCCAGAAACCAAATGACCTTGAAACGAGGCAAAAAGCTCCCTCGAAAATATAATGGGAAATTATTACTTTCACGTGGTTTTTGGATGACTTTCACGTGTGCTCAGTTTAATGCCCATTTGGGGTGACTTTCACGTGGGGGTATTTCTCAGGCGAGGGCCAATAATTATCAAAATCGGCCAACGACCACTCTTGCCAAAATATTTTAATTGGCGATCGGCTATCGGCATCTCATTGGCTGAAATAACAGGCAAGTCGACCAGTCACCATGGTCTTTCCCGTGTTCTCTCTCACACTCGCAGGAGACTGTAACTTCTGCGAATGAGAATGCTCTGTGACTTCTGCAAATGGGAATGCTCCTCGCTGTGGGTCTCCTGCGAGTGTGAGAGAGAACACGGGAAAGACCATGTTCATGACTGGTCGACTTGCTCTGTTATTTCAGCCAATGAAATGCCGATGGCCGTTCGCCTATTAAAATATTTTGGCAACTGAGAAATACCCTTTCACGTGGATCGAATTACCGCACTCCGGATACCAACCAAGCCTGCCCACTACGAGCGACGACAGCTAAAGTGCCCACAGAATTGCGCCCACCGGAGCGTAGCGGAGGTCGGGTGTATAATTTTGTGCTGCCACTTGCTTGGCGAAGAGTGAGCCCCAGTCTTTCCATGAAAAAGGGGGTTGATTGTATTCTCTCGTCGGGTTTGCGTCAGGTCCCTTGTAAATATGCATATTATCCTGTTTGTATCCGGAACCAAGTGAAAGTTGTGCCACATCCAGAGGCCAGGTGAATTTAATCCGCACCCAAAATACAATTCGACCGGTTACGGGTTGAATACCCAACCCGACCCGTCGTATTTTCAAATTTTATACAAAGCAGGCAGATAAACTATGGCGAGTTATTCTGACGTTTCACGATTTCATCACATTGAAGATCCACACTTTCCAACCACAAAAATGCGTGAAATTTTCGACACTTTCCTCACAGATCCTGTTCTGCTCAGTGAAGACGTTTATGCACTTTGGTTGGAGGGCCAAAACACATCTAGTGCATTGGATATTCGATTCCGCTCTCATTCTCATCCATCATCGTCGACGTCACTGGACTTCAGTGATGCAAACGAATTCGATCAATTGCGGGATTTGATTTGGCGGGATACTATTGACCAGTATAGACTATTTGAAAAGCTTGAGTCTTATTTAATGCAACCGTGGCTTCTACGAACGCAGTTATTGTTTCAAATACCCCCGTGGCAACAACAAGAAATGACCGAAAAATATTATGGAATTGATGGAGCAGTCGTTCGAAGATTGCTGGGGAAGAAGCTGACATCGCGTGCTCAAAAAGACTTAGACGAAGTAAGTGAGTATTCGCTTCGGACTTTGAAAAAGTAAGTGTTTCAATTTCTAAAATTTCTCAATGTTCTGTTGCCATTAGTTGTCGCCGGCAATTTGAAAATTTAAGACGCATTTATGCATTTTTGGAAGAGAAGAATTTTCAAGTCGTTCCACTTCAAAGTAATATATTCTAATATTTTTCGATTAGGGGGCCTTGAGTCGTGCAATTTGCGATCAATTTTTGATATCAGAGAAACTAGCTGTTAAGTATTCTTGCTTGGTGTTTTTGATCCACGGTCGTTTCGAGGTGCATCCTTCTCATAAAACTGTTGGGTTTTTGACATGGAATGATTTGCAATTTTTTGCGGCCTTGCTTATGGGCCATTGGGTAGCACCCTCAATTAAGCGCAACGAATTGGTATTGCACGAGTCGAAGTCTCAACAAAATATCCCCCGAACTATCACGCAATCATTTTCTACATTGGCTTCAAATTCGCCACTGCTGGGCCTACGTCTACATCATCAAAGAATGAGTGTGGATACTTCAGATTATTTCGCCACTTCTGAAGTAAGATGTTATATTTGGCTTTTTAATATAAAACGGAATTAGATTCTTCATTCATCGAAGGAATGGCCCTCGCTAGCATTCTTAGAAGCTCGCGTTACACCTATGAGCGCTAAATTGTGTATTGGTGTTGATTTGAATCAACGTATGACAAATTCGTTGAGGGACTTGAAAGCTCATTTTTTGAACGATGTCGAAACCCTGACCGAATACCGCAATGTTGTCATGGTATCAAATTTTTTCAGTCAGGGTTTAACGGCCACCTTTCTGTGTTCTGAGTAGTCTACGCTTCAAACAACCTTAAAGGGCAACCAGCTTGAGTACTTGGGGATCAAAATGATCCAAATCACCAGTGGGGTACGAAACACGTGTGAAAAAAATCGACCTCCCTCAAACCGTTATTGCAGCTGCTGACAATTGGAGCTGGCCTTTCTCAACCTAAAGAGCTCAAAGATTTGATTGAAGATTTAATTGACTCGACTGGAATTGTATTCAAGGACTCAAAGTTGCTTCCGGCAGATATTGATGTTGTGTTCGCTGCCCTGATCGAGTACGTAATAGTGAACAGAATAAAAAATAATATTCCCTTTGCGTAGCTCTCTGGGTTCTATTGATGTTTGGTACTTGAATGCCGACGACACGCGACTCCTTTTGTTGACTAGCTGGGAACTGTTTTTAAGCGTATGCCGAGCGATAATCATAAGCATATATGATCGACTTTAACTCTACTTGGCCCAAGGTTTATCGATTTCAGTCGAAGAAGGTGCTTCCAGGCATTTTCCAGCGTCAGTTGACAACTTGTCTTCAATGTCAAGAATACCAGGAATCCTAAATATAATTCATATCCAAACAATTTAATGTGAAACATACTCTTCTCCACTTTCAACCAGTTGCATTACATCGCTAAACGAAGTCGGATATTTTTCGTTTTTTGATTCATCTGTAGGAATTGTCATTAAATCAAATCTGGTATGTTCAAATACCCCCTGCAGTGCTTCCCTTGGTGGTAAGTCTTGCCAAGAAAGATTCAAGGTTAGGAGTTCCTTCTTCTTTGGATTCTTTTTCGTTCGTCAACATGGATTGACCACTTGACTTTGCCAAATGTTGTTCAGCAATTTCGACTAATGTTGAACCAGAAGATGCGCTTGCAACAGCACTTTCAAATGCGAGAATAGCAGCTTTCAATATCTCAATGTAACAGTCATACTCAGGAGCTGAGTGCCATTTCCACTCCATATTCATCCCAGATTTTTCGAATCCAATGCTCGTCAGTAGTTTGTCATAATGCTGCGACATGTGAGTTGCGGGGGAGAACTCCAAGTTCCGCGACGTACCACCAATGGCTCGATCTTTTGCTTAAAATTTGCATTGCCCACTGCAATACGACGATAGCGGGGTACGTCAGGATGCTACGTCAATATCAAACAAAATTTAAATGACATGCAAGTAATTACCTCGACAAGGTTTTTCGTGTACATAATTAGTATTGAGGCAGCTTGCTTGATTGATTCAATTGGATTCTACGCATAAATGGACGTGACACAATTCGACGAGAATTGCTTACTTCGGTTTCAACAAGTCGAAGTGCATCCAACATTTTCTTCGACTGGGCCAGAAAATCTGTTGAGTTTCCATTGGACTCTGCCTTCTCAGATTGCCCCGGATTAGAAGGCTTTTCGTCAACATTACTCAACTTCAGCTTCAGAGAAGCAATTTCAGATTTAAGTTCTGCGATATCTTGTTCGTGTTTTGCTTGTTTTTGATTTTGTTTTTGTCGATCTTTTGTTTCTTCGTGTAATAGACGGATTAACTTGGCAATTTCCTCAGTTTGAGATTCAACTGCTTGAGCTAACGATGGACCAGGCACTCCTATCTTAATAATAAAATCCTATTCATGTGTATTTCAAAGTAATCGTACCTTCCTGCATTATTGGTGAATATTCCAGAGCAGATGACTCACTCAACTTGTCATTATCATTCTGCATGTACTTCCACAAGCACGACAGAAGTGCCGTAGTCCCAAGAATTGGATAGACATACGACCACATTGACACAGCTGCCTCTGTCCCAGAAGATGCTGAATGGGAAGAGTTTTGATGATGTTGCTCAATGGCAGCATTAATCTCAGCCCTTGTCAAACCTTTCTTCTCCAAGAACGACAATCTCTCCGACAGTGGAGTTGCCTATTGTTAACGAGTCAGAAAGAGATATGTTTGCCTCCACTCACCTGTACGTCTGGATGGCTCAAAAATCGAACACCGCTGCTCACCTTTTCCAGGTCCATGTCACTCACTCTGTATTTCGGAACGGCACAACTATTTTCCAAGCAGTGAATGACCTCGATCGAAATGTCTGCAGAACAGTTTTTATATAACGTATATTACGCAATACTACGTTACTACGTAGTATATGGGGATAGAAAGTCCCCTGGACGCAATACAGCCGTACAGATCAAAATAATTAACCAGGCATTGTCAGCTCTGGTGGCGATACATTTTTCGACGGTGGTGAGTTATTTTGAAATATTTTTGGATAACATACAGTATTAATTTAATGAATTCAAAATAAACATATTATACTTAGCATTTGTATTAAAATATATTATGATTTAATTATGCAAACCATTTTGGTGAGCACATTTTGGGAGTTATTGTGACTTTTGGGTCACTGGTGAGCAGTTCTGTGCGGTGAGTTATTGTGTGCTCTACGGAAATAGTTGGAAATCGTCCCTCCTACTAGTAAATTTTAGCCAATCATATGTAGTATGTGATTTTTCCCATCTTATTGGCGCCAACTCTTTCCCGAGTTCTCTCTCACACTCGCAGCAGACCCAGAACGAGAAGCATTACAAATCGCAGAAGTCCCAGTACTACTTGCTCTGGGTGTGCTTCCGAGTGTGAGAGAGACACGGGAAAGACCATGGTCATGAGTGGTCGAATTGCTTTGATATTTCAGCATGAGATACCCATGGCCGATCGCCAATTAAAATATTTTGGCAAGAGTGGTCGTTGGCCGATCGTGAGAAATACTCCAAAAAGGAAAACGCTGAGGGATTTCTCAACGATTGCACCTTCGCACACGTTTTTACTTTATAGCTCAACGAAATACGATTATGTGCATGGACCGTTATTTTCATGAAGTCATTTTACGAAAGAAAATTTCTGTAAACCCGCCACATTTGATATTATTGACACCTCTGATATAAAATATCAGAGGTGTCATTTTGTGACGTTGTCGTGAAACGTTTTTATTGTAGCTTTTAACAGTCATTCCGCCAATAAACCTACCCAAAATTGACGACGATGCCCAATGGACAAAAAAATCGTGTCTTGGGGGTTTCGATTTGAGCCTGTCGGACCCCGATATATCTTTTGATGCATATTGAAATAGGAAGGTGGCCAAAAGGGTGAATCCAAAATGCTCACGCATCATGGAGAAACACAAATCCAAAGTTTGCATATCCGGATGGACGTCCCGGTAATTCGCACTTAAACGGTGTTCTAATATAGACATATTTTCGCACGTAAAAGAATAGGTCACCGTATCCATAACTCTCTGAAATCAAATAAATTTCCTTCAATTTATTCCATTTAGCAGACACGTACTGCGTTAAGTGCGGTCCAAATTACATTTCGTCTGCATCTTTTGAGCATAGCTCTGTGGATATTCAACCCAAAGAGGTGCTTCTAATGAAAAAGTCTTCCAATATTTGTCAATGTATGCACTGAAAGCGATCCGATAAGCTGAAACAATTTTCCCCAGGAGATAATTTTGCGTTGGTACCCGCACTTTGGTTTATTCGCGGAATGACTGTTGATGGGGTTAACGAAAAGATCATGAAAACCTCTGACATATTATATATCGACATAAATCACGAAGAACAACTGAAAGCCGCCCCCCACAGAAACCATGCCTCCCCAGAACCCGACCGACATGGGCGCCAATCTCTCAGTGGATAGGCAGACGTGGATGCACTTACTTCACCTTTTGCGTCGGCCTCGCCTTGGTACCCCGTACTTACAACCTTACAACTTGAACAAATATTCCTCTTTCCTCACGCAGCTGGTATTGCCCTCGTTGCCCCAATCGCCCTCGTTGCCGACCTTGATATCGCGCACAGGCTGCCTATCAGGTCATCGCTGATTTTCGCGCCCCCAACTTGCTCGTAAGTCGAATATGAGATTGCGGACATCACGGACTCGCTAGCGAGCATCACTGGTCACATCATGCATCGTTTTCGTCCGAGCGACCATAGTTACGTAGTGTGACACTCAGGTTTTGTTTCCCCAGCCCGGTCGCCTCGATGGTATGAAGTCCACAATCCGCCACATCCTCTCGATGGTGCACTGAAACTATACCTACCTGGGTACGTCCGGGCCGCAATTGGTCGACGTCATGACGTCTCGTTCAAGCACTACTTCGCGTCCTATATTGTTGTGATTGGTGGCAACGCCGCCAACAAGTCGACCGTCATCGGGATGTTTGCCAGCCCCAACGACAAGGAATTGTTGAAGCACATCTTGCGCGTGGCGCACGTGCCCCAGCACTCGTCGCACCGCGTCAAACATCGTAGAAATACCCAAGTTAGTTTCCTTTCATTAATCAATTGCGTTCCTCTGCGCAAAGACATCGTGCAACATGTTTGCCCTTCCCAAGCTCCACCATCTAAAAATAGATACGTTTCGTGATTGTTTCGTGAAACGATTTTATGGGCACATAAACTCATTTGCATAATTTACACAAGTACATCCCATTTCCATAAAATCGTTTTTCGAAACGATATTTTCGTAAACCCGCAACATTCGATGAGATTTGATCGATTATTAGAGGTATCCATTCGGGATCTTTTCGTAAACCATTTTTATTGCCATTGCCATATTTAACTCACTATTTCGAAGTCGAAGTATTCTATTTTGGTGGGCACGAATGACATTCTGAATTTTATTTTTGTAACAGATAAACAATTCATCAAGCACAAATACTGCTCGGGAGTACGAAGTTGCTAGAAGTATATGTGTTTCACGAAATGAAAACGAAATACTAGTTTGCATAAAATGACATATTTACGGCCTAATCATGAAATGGAAATTTCGTGATTTGGCCCCCTATCTGCAAATATATGTGTTTATGCGGACATATACTCCAGAGTATTTCGTTTTCATTTCGTAAAATACGAAGTACTGCATTTAAATTAGGCGCCTGATGACAGCCGCGACTACGAGTCGGCCCGCTCCGCGGAAGAGCTCCCCTCACGCGACCTCGCTACTCTCTTCGAGTTCCTGGACATGGATCTTCACCCAGGATAGCCACCCCCCACCTCGCCAACTATCATAGTTTGTCTGCATAAACTATCGTAATATATCCCCCTTTACAAAAAAAAAGTACGCATTGAAATTGTCTGCCTCAAAGAACTCCAATATTTCGAAGTACATTCTTCAATTGATAGTTTCATCTATTATCTTGTATTACGTGAAATTGAAAGTTTCATCTATTATCTTGTTAGTGAAATTGAAACTTTGCTTTTCAAGGTAGCTCGGCTCGCATTGGTGCCATGGACGAGGGATATTTTGCAGGAAGCTCTGCCCCCCACGCCATGGGTTTGATTCATTTTAGTATTTAACATTGAAAGGGTTGATAGTTGATACCCCACAAGGCTTCACAAAGCGGAAATCTCGCTCGAACGTAGGCTTGATGGAGAAATTGCCACTGGTTTTCCAGCCATCTCTGACAGTCAATCCTTGATCGATTGAATAGGTCGGGGCACCAAAGACTTCGCACATTAACCCTGGAAGTATTATACCAGGCAATGTAAGTACTCTCCTGATGGAAAATTCTAATGTTTCATAGGGAACAAAACCAAGAATTCGATCGGCGACAGCGACAAAGAGCCAAGACAAGTCCCCAGTGTTGGTTCGAAAAGCGTCAATGAACAACCATTTCCCAGAAGAAAAAGATGACAGTGTATTGGAGAAGGTTCCATCTGGGCAAACAAAGTCGCTTGAGCTAAAGCAATACGAGAATTACCAAAAATTGACGACACCTTCAGTTCGGTACCAGAAGGACAACGAATCCCAACTCCTTCGAGAACAACATCAAGCTCAAAAACAACGCAGACGTGCTGAAATATATGCTATTAATGCCCGCATGAAGGAATTTAGTCAAGCAAAAATTGCACTCTTTATAGAGCAGCAACAAAATGCCAACAGTAATGTTACCAATGTTATTGTAGCTCCATTGGGAGTGTAATCATTTAAAATACAGCTATTTACGAAGTTTGTTGTGAAGGCGGCGATACAATGATTCCAATTCCTTCTTCGCTTCGCATTCAGGAAAGTTTTCCAAATCGTAGTAGTGGGGGGACAATTCCACAAGCCATTCACCCTTGATTCTTGTGTTCAGGCGAATGTAGTTCTTGCTCGTCAAGACAAACTCATTGTAAAGTACCCATTCAGGCTTGTCATCCAAGACACAACTGGGGTGCAAGTGCACTTCTTGGTTGTCCTTCACAGTCAAATAACCACCAGTACTCCGTTTGTGCGCAACTTGCATGAAGAATCCAGACGTAATACATTTTCTGATGTTTTCGTAATAGTCGGGAGCGTGGACGTCAGATTGTTGCGCCACAATACCCAAGCGTTGCATATTACGAATCAATTGTTCTCGGACGTTACTGGCAGATTGCAATGCACGGAAATTCAAATAATTTTCGTACGTCCAGTTTTTGTCTTCACCGTTCAGCTTGTAGGCATGGAAAACATTTAGCAAAGTGCAATGGTCACCGTCAATATGAGCAAACTGGGCCTTGGCTTCATCGGCAGCCTTTCCTTCGGCCTTTGGTCGGACAAAAGGCTCAGATCCACTTGTGAGCATAGCTGCGATAGTTGCGACTTCATTGACACACCTATAACTTCCAGCTGTCAAAAGCATTTTAGCCAGTTGAGGTTCCACAGGGAGTACGGCCATTTGCGCACCCAACTCAGTCAAGTCGCCTTCGTCATCCAAAGCACCCAAATAGTTGAGCATTTCCAAAGCGCGCATAAGTGTTTCAGGGGCCGGGGGGTCCATGAAGTCGAAGTGCACCAAGTCATCAATACCCAATTTCTTCAGCGTCAAAACAACAGTACTCATTTCCGAGCACAAAATCTCAGGATACGTTTGTTCTTGCAAATCCGACTTGAAGGCACGTTCGGTATACAAACGGAAGCACTTTCCGGGACGTGTTCGCCCAGCTCGGCCTGATCTCTGCTGCGCAGACGCCCGCGAAATAGGCGACACGAGCAAGGAAGAGATACGAATACGAGGATTGTACACCTTTTGCTTCGAAAATCCAGGGTCAATGACATACACAATCCCATCAATGGTAAGACTTGTTTCAGCAATGTTCGTGGCAACGACAATTTTTCGGCCAGGG
The DNA here is from genome assembly GCA_009835185.1 of Aphanomyces stellatus. NCBI lineage: Eukaryota > Oomycota > Saprolegniomycetes > Saprolegniales > Verrucalvaceae > Aphanomyces > Aphanomyces stellatus. The sequence continues at coordinate 10,425 of VJMH01007070.1, forward strand.
GGGCCGCCAGGAAATGCTGGAGACGGAGCTGTGTGGAAAATCTTCTGCTGTTGGGCGGGAGGGAGTGTGGAATACAAAGGCCACACATCAACGGGGCCGACCTTCTTTTGATCCAAAGCTTGACACTCAGCTGCGATTTGTCTCACACATGTATCAATTTCTTCTTGGCCGGTAAGAAAGAGCAAGATATCGCCTTCAGGCTCGCACAAGTGAATTTGAACTGCTGTTCGAACAGCCGCTTCCACGTAGTCGCGTTGGGGTTCAGGGGTGTAAAAAATGTCAACATGATGCATACGGCCTGGAACGCGCACTAATGGGGCGTTGTCAAAGTAGTTTTGAAACTTCAACGCATCCAACGTTGCACTCATCACAACCACCTTCAAGTCAGGGCGCTTTATCAAGACTTCTTTCAGCAGGCCCATTAAAATATCCGTACTCAAAGTACGGTCATGGGCTTCATCGAGAATAATCACCGAGTATTTCGACAGGAGGGGATCGTTCATGGCATGCTGGAGCAACATGCCATCCGTCATAAATCGCAACCGCGTCTTGTCGCTTGTAATATCTTCAAAACGGATAGTGTAACCAACATGTTGCCCCAACACTACATCCATTTCCTCAGACACACGCTTCGCAATACTCATCGCAGCCACACGGCGAGGTTGGGTACAAGCAACCATTTTGCCATTGTCCGTATAACCCGCCTGAACCAAAAACTGCGGAATTTGAGTTGTCTTGCCACTTCCTGTTTCGCCTTCGACAACCAACACCTGGTTTTCATGGACTTTGTCTTGAATGTCTTTCAAAAATTGATACACTGGAAGTGTTCGGCGCTTCGAGTAGAGTGTTTTGAACTTGCTACTATACGCAGCACCAGTCAAGGGGTTCACGGTCGGAGCCTCTTCACTATTCAATGAAAACGGATCTGCTTTCGACTTTTTCGACTGATCTTGCAAGCCGCCGATGTCAACACGCTGCTTTCGTTTGGAGGACATGGTTTCTTGAATTGAAATGAGAACGGGTGTTGCAGTGGTTTTCGCGGATGGATTCTATCCATGCAAAATCATTGGCTGATGAGATACTATTTACAGTCAACATATCCAAAAATATATTGATCAATATATTCTCTCTATAAAGCAATTTGTATCTAGTTACACAGCCTTGACATAGATAAATGGGCAAATATTCTCCTGTAGTGTATTTTGACTCGATGTACCAGCCAATCACAGCCGGTCTACACTACCATCATTCTTGATGATTTATGACCCGCAACCGCAGTTATGGGCGGTTTTTTTGATCCTCTCATTTCGTCTGTTTTGTGCTCGGCAAGGCAGCGTACGGCATTTGTCGAAATTCCGACAGTTTTGATCGTGCATCGAACAAAGCAAGCAAACATGGCAACGTCGGACAAGTATGATCGCCAGGTATGCAGTCAAAAATGGAACTTGCCTTAAACATGATATAGTTAAGACTGTGGGGGGCTTCTGGGCAGCAGAAATTGATGTCGACGAAGTTGCTTCTCTTCAATGCAGGGCCAACTGGATCTGAAATATTGAAAAACCTGGTTTTGCCTGGGGTGGGATCTTTTGAGATTTGCGATGAGCACACAGTATGCGAGGCAGATTTGGGAAATAATTTCTTCGTGAGTGCTGACGACATGCATGAACCGCGATGTCAGTCTGTCATGAAATGGATGTTGGAAATGAACCCAGATGTTCGTGGAAGCTTTCGCATTGATTCACCAGAAAAAGTTATCGATACAGGTGAGTTTGAACGTTTAAAATACATTATCCTAATTACACAAAGACATTGATTATATCAAAAACTTCAGCCTTGTCGTTGCAACACAAGTGGTTGAACCTTACTTGAGCAAATTGGCCGCTTATTGTCAATCCAAGTCGATTCCACTTCTGGTTAAACAATAGTGTCCATGAATATTTGACAACTCGATATAGATTCTCCATACTTTCGGTCTCTTTGGCTATTTTCGTGTCCAAGTACCAGAACACACGATTATTAATTCGAAGCCTGATGCCCCATGGCATGATTTGAGAATAGCACAGCCTTTTCCCGAATTAGATGTAAGGTTTGTATTGAAAAATGAATTCATTGTCTCTTCCAGGACTTTGCGAGTTCGTTTGACTTAGCCACCTTGGATTCTCACGAGCATGCTCACGTGCCATACGTTACAATATTAATCCAAAGCATTCGCGAATGGAAAAATTCCCATCAGGGTCAATTGCCAAGGTATATATCTATATTTGTGCACTGTAGTAACCTTTTTTTAGTACATTTGCGATGAAAGAAGAATTCAAGAAATTAGTGAAGTCGAAATGTTTTGGGCAATTCGGACAAGAATTGAACTTTTCTGAAGCGATAGACAATTCATTTAAAGCGTATACCTTGCCTGCGGTATGTATTGATGCTTCGATTTGTAGATCTGAAAATATGTTCAGGATATTATTCCCCATGAAGTCCGCGAAGTCTTACAACGAGCAGCTGGCAAATCCTTGACACCCACGACCGAACCCTTTTGGTTTATGGCACGATCGTTGTCGGACTTCTTGTCTGCACATAAGTGCTTGCCATTGAATGGGCATGTTCCGGACATGACGGCTTTTACGCATAGCTACGTTGCTCTCCAAAACATTTATATGCAAAAGGCTCTTCGTGATTGCGATGAAGTCTTTGCAAATGTTAGCACCCTCCTCGAAAGTGCTGGATGTTCGCCTACAATGTACTTTTCCCATGAACATGCATTTCATGACGAGCAATAGGATCGCACGAGAGAATGTTGCAGAATTTTGCAAACATTCGAGTAGCATTCGAGTACGTAACTAACCCGCTTGTTCCTTGCTCATTATTTATAGATCCTTGAAACTCGAGCGTTGACAGATGAATTTCAAAGTGTAAATTTTAGCGAGGTACCAAGCTCACAAACGTTTTAATCTTTCTGATACAACTATAGCTGGACATGGAGGAAGAGAATCCAAAACAGTCTCCTTTGATTTGGTATTTCTTGATTCGTGCTGTTTATCGATTTATTGAAGAGGTCTGTTCGAAGTTGAAGGTCGCTATGTTATGAGAATTAAACAATCCATAGTTCGGAAAATATCCCGGAATTGATGATGAATATGAGAAAGAAGCTCAGTGGCTCGTTGCAAATGCTCGCGCAATTGTTGCACACGGTGACACAAATGCGGAAAAGCTGCCTGCAGAATGGATTACTCAAGATCACGCCAACGAAATTTGTCGGCACTGTGAAGCTGAATTGCACAACATTTCAGCGATTTTAGGTGGTGTTGGATCTCAAGAGGCTGTGAAGGTGCACTGGTGCGACGAACTGACAAATGTTGATCGTGTTATTTTGTAGATTATTACTCGTCAATTCATGCCAATCAATCACACATACGTGTTCAATGGGATTACAGGATGTGCTGCAACATACAATCTATAGTTTCTTTTTAAGGTCAGGATTTGCCTGCACTAATCAACCTTCGAGTCACAATCGTTCTGATTCGCATTTTTGGCATTGACACTCAAATTGATATTCACTGTATAAGTATTTAGAGTACTTCATTGTTGGAATAATGCCACACCTCAATTCAGCTTTGCGGGCATAGAAGTCTTGGTCAGTATCAATATATGAGATACATAACTCATCACAATCCTACAACAACATGATGGGAGCAAAAAAATGTGCACTTACAGAAATTTCTCGCACAGCTACAACGGTTGCTACTCCATATTCATAGCTGACAGCAACGTTTGGATCGCAGCTGTGGTTCATCATACAAATGAGTGAAAACAACGCAGTTCCTTCGAGATCTGGATAGTCCCATTTCTCTTCCGAATAGTCTTCATCGTCAGCACCATTTTCCAACTTTATTTTAGCTTGTATAGTTGCTGATACAGATTCAAACCAAGTCTGGATTTCAGGAACATCCGATTCTTGATACAGTTCAGCAACAAGGCTAAATGGGTGGCGAATTTCAAGGCTGATGTTATTCATCTCAAACATCCCAACAACTTTGGCGAAGAAGTCTAGACTTAGAATTCCATTCGCTTCACAATCGCTGATGACATTTTCAAAATCAACAGTAGACATGAAGTTAGATTCGGAATCAGGGTGATTTCCGTGCAGAATAAGGTGGTGCGTATTGAATCGCAAACCTTCGACGAATAACTCAACGGTATGAGCCAGTAACTCTTTGAAGATGCCGCAATAGTCTTCAATGGTTTGGCCTTCTTCCAGCGTAGCGTTGACAGATACAACCTTGCACTTGTTCAGTTCTGAACCAAAACGAACCCCTACCTCCCACCATGGTAGTTTGCAAAACATATCGACGGGTTTTCGAGATTCTTCGATGCTTCCCGTCCGAGCATAATTTACACATGTCGTGCAAATCACTTGAGCAGCCAGCAAAAATATCTCGTTTGTTTCTGTAGGAAAAACATAAATGGAAGTTTCATTCGACGTTTCATTTTTTGTCATTCTTTGACAAAGAGAAACATCACTACCGATGGAATGAAGAAAAAACTCTTGCATAGGCGAATCGGGGTTGGCAGGACACAGTAAGCAGTGATATCGCTCCCACGCAGCAACGCGACACTCATTCGAGCAATACACTGCACCGCATGGGCACAATTGAATCCCTTTAGGCGGTTGAGAGGCATCAATCTCTGACTTGACGAAGCGTGGGATTGTTGGAATAGCATCAACACCAACATCCAATATGTGAGCGAGCTGGTCCTCAATTGAACCGCACACGGCAAAGCAATTTTCACAACCTTGGACTAGTCTCTAACACTAGTATAAGTTGCTAGAATACAATTCAACACATAGATACTTGGTTTGATCGATGCTGCATTGCCACCCACGGAATCTCGCTGAAGATAGGTTGACCAGTCGTAAATTTCTTTGATGCAAATAGCGCCTTCCCTTTACCATCAGAATACCCAAATCTAATGAGGTAACATAAGCAAACCCAAACGTGCAAGCACACCAGGTTCGCACCGAATTGGCTTTTCTTGGATCAAGTCCACGAAATACTTGGAAGTCACTGCAGTTTCGCTCTCACCCACCATGGATTTCGAATCAAAGTTTTTGAATGACTGGCGCGTCAAGTTCACAGTTCCACAGCTGTTAACAATATTGGTCAAAACATCTACAATTCAAAATTTACCTTACTCCGTTCATGCAAAAATGTCAAAATAGCTCGTCTGTTTTGACTGTTCTCGCCTCATCTTGATGACTGCGTTTTTGGGCAATCCAGTTTTATTGTTCCAGTGCGGACACTTCAGGTTGACGAAGTTTATCAAATCGAAATACCCCTCACCAGCCAAGTTAAAGGATATGACTGACAGAGAATTGGACAACGCATTGGACGTTGCTCTTGGCTTTTCCCCAACTGCATCTCCAGACGATAGGCAATTAGCCATCAATTACTTGTCACAATTTAAGACTCGTGATTACGCTTTGCATCTTTTGCAGACAACGTGAGTCCTCTGTGAAATCCCGTAATTATGACTGATTGCTCGATTTGTAGGACAAATGAGAAGGGTCTTTGGTTCGCAACGTCAACTCTAGAAGAACTTGTACGCTCACATGTCGACCTTGATTGCGCGACTATAATTTCTCTTTGCTGGAATACTGTGCTTGATTCTAACAATCCTTTCCCCAAGTATATCATTGCAAAGCTTCGCTTGGTTCTGGTTTATTCGATTCTTCGCCAAAATTCTTTATCTGAATTTTGTGTCCAGCTATGTGATGCAATCGAAAAGTCCCAACCCAGTGCACTTTTCCATCGACCAGCCTTAGAACTACTGAGTACACTTTGTGAAGAAATGTCAACGTTGCAAAATGATTCTCGTGGCTCATTTTATGCTCTTACTAAAGACCATATCGCCTATCGAGACAAATTTTGTATTCAATTGCCTACCCTTTTTAACTTGAGTATCAAAATACTGAATTATGTGGGGCAAAATACTGAACAAACTGAGACCTCTCTTGATGCTCTAGCGTCGACAACACTTCGTATTGTGGGATTTCTCTTCACATTTGGCGTGCCCGATTTGTGTCATTTGAGTGAGTCCATCACTCTGATGGGAGAGTTTGCTTCAAATCGAGCTCATGTGGAACATCCTTCGAGATTTTGCTTTCATACGTCAAGCATTGCAGCATGTGATGTTTTGATTACAATTGTTTCGAAGAAATGGCCACGTGACGTCACCAAAATCATCGTTGATAGTGTTTTGGACAGCCTTTTAAAGCTTTTGTCAACATTTTCAGAGAATACAATCAACATGGTTGGTGATGAGTTTTTGGACAAAGTTTCTGCTTTAGTTGAAGCCTTTTTAACCCCCCATCTTCGGCATCTACACAATCCTCGTTATAATTCGTCATTGTCGGCATTATTGGGATATGTACTTGTTTTGACTACACATCAACCTCACGTATCAGGGATTTTTCATTGTTTGACAGTTTGGGAGGTATTCATTTCTCATGTCGAAGATGCCGAAGAGAGTGGATCTGAAGATGCAGACCTCCTTCGCTCATACGAAAAAGGACTGGTCGGAGTGATGCATCATCTCGTTCAACGAATGCTCTTTTCGACGAATTGCAGTCAACTTGACGAGCTCGATGATGAACCACCGGCAAACCGCACCAACTGCAATTCACCTGATTCCTTTCCCGACGTGCTCGGAGATGGTGACGTGATTGTTTCCACTGGGGCATTACAAGACCAGGGACAAGAAACTGCTGAATTTTCTGACTTGAAGTCATTCGTATTTGAATGCTTTTCCTTGGTTCGCCGAATCACTAAAGTATGGTGTTTCAATATGTAATAACCTTGACGTTATGTTTAGTTACCGGGTTGCGCACAACTATTGCTTACCGCAATGCTACCGACAGTCCAAACAAGTTGCCAACAGTTTATGCAAATCCATAAGAATCCGATTCCTCTTGTTAGAACTCGAGAAGATCAAGCGGTGGGTGATATTGATATCAGATTATTTTTACACTGAATCTCACTTAGGTTCACGATTTGACAGTTAGATGCGCATTATTGTCGTGTGTTTCTGCGCAGCATTTCAGCAATAGTTGCGTTGTATCGGAAAAAACAACAGGTTGGGAAATTTTGGTTTTGTTTATTCAGTTGGCAGAATACATTGTAACTCACCGCCTTCATACCCGCGGATCAAGATTTGTTGAGTTAGAAGTACGTTGTCTTCTATTCTATCCAATCTCACTTCGACAAGTGTGAGGTGCTTTCTTGTATTCGTTTATGTACAAGCTGCGTACCATTCGTGTTCCAAAGCGGTGGCTCAGAATCTCTCAAGTCTGCCGGTGAATCAATTGTACAAGTAATATTGAGCACTATGGATACATCAATTGTACCATCTCCACAGGTAAGAACAACATACATTCAAGTACAATTAACTTCATTTAGAATGTCATGCAATCGGCATTGAACTTATTGGCGTGCATTGGATCAGTATTTCCATACTCGATTCAATCAGAAATCCCTTCCATGCAGCAACTACAAATAAGTTTGCAGCGCTTCAGTTTACATTTGCCGCCAATTGTCCAAGGCAATTTATACACAGCACTTTCACACTCAGTTTTGAGTGGAGATTGGAATCATGCATCAACTGCATACGCTGCGTTAATTACCCCAGTTCTTGGTTCTTTAGTTGAGTCTGTTATTACGATGCAGCAGAACTCTCATCGAGTTGTCGAATCATCTTTATTAGCTCAACTCATTCGAGATGTATCGATATGCAGAGCTTTGACTAACGCAGTATTTTCGAAACCAAAACCAATTAAAGTTGCCTTTTACTGTCATATTCAGCCGGCACTTCCGTATACTTTGGACGTGTTGCGGTTATATTTAACATACTTGTACCAAAGCCCATCGTCACAACTTCAAAGTGCAGTTGCTGCTATAAACGAGTTGATTGGGCTATATACTGACCTCTTTCGCTCTATTCGAAAGGAATTGCCAAGTGACATTGTTGTTCAGATTGTAACAGCATTAGTTGAGCTATTTCAACACACTCAATTAACGTTGAAGTACGTCTTCGTATTAAATTGTATTTAAACATCGTGACTGTAGGCTCGAGTCCTTGGGAGCTTCTGGAACTGCAGTTTTGTGCGGATTTTTGAAACTCCTTCGCGTGTTAGTTGAAGAAAATACGACTACAACTGCAAGTTTCTTGCAAAGGTTTGTTTTTGCTTGTATAAATACAACCGTAACATTTCATTAGCATTTTGGATCTATGTTTTGGTTCATTGAACGAGGTATGCTGAGCGAGTTTTATTTACCTTTTTATCGCTGTATAGGTCATTTTTGCTCATAGACACTACGACACTGTCGTCCCGTTTTTCATTGCACTAATGGAGGAAGTGGGTTTATTATACTGTGTGGTTTCTAAAGTAATGCGATAGATTTTGGAGAATCATTACAGATTCTTCGTTGTTACCCAAAACAAGTTTGATGAACAAGGCCGACGCCAAAAAGTATTTGCCAATGAAGTAGCCAGTAAATACTTTCTTGCCATACTCCAGGTAGACTTGATAACCTTATTGTTGTACAACTGTCCCCTCATGATTGCTTGTACAAGGCAATTGGTACCATTTTGCAACAAGAAAATGTCCCACCGACACTTTGCAAGCAAATAATTGTGTCTCTGGAGCGAATTCAAGCGTCTCATAATGTGTTTGGTTTCGACGGATTCCGCAGTGATGTGCGAATGGCATTTCTGCATACAATATTGAGCCTGTTGGCGAATGGTCGTGTATACTTGCTGAAGGACGAACTGAGTTTGTTGTTATATCACATTGCCGAAGTGGATTTTCCATCATTTTATCAAGTATGCTTGCCTCAATACGTCGGAGAAAAGAATTTGTTAGCATTAAGAAGTTGGAGTGGTCAAACTGATGAGCCTACTTTTATTCTCGAACTCAGTAACTTCTTCAATGACCTCAGAGTCATTCAGAATTGTCAATAGATGCATGTATATGAGCATGCTTCTGCGTCCATTGTAAGAGTTCGATAATTAGTCGCAATATTTCTTCAGTTTATAAAAACTAAACTATTAAGGACAATGGCAATTTGTACGGTAGAATTTCTGAAAAGCTGCTACCCATATAATGGTACAGGTGGAGAATGTGAATTGCCCTGACGGATCAGAAAACATATTTGACTTGTTGATGAATCGCATGCGTAGCTCGTATTCTGTAACTCAAAAGTTAGACTTTTCCGTTCTAAACCTTTTAACTTCGTAAGAAGAGATAGATAGTTTTTGGTCCGTCTGGATCATAATAAGGACAAGTAGGAATCGTTTTTCTCGTTATCGTCGCCTTCCTACCTAATTATTTCTACGTACAACTCATTTTTCGAAGAAATTCGTGGGAAAGTATCATTTAATGTGTGATTCTACACAAACACCAATAGTGTGTTTAGCACCTTCTGTGACGTTAGTATCTCGATTTATGAGATCTTCCCAATCTACCCTGACTATCCAAATACAGCCCAACGTGGCAGCGACAGCAACACCAGTAACAATTCCGAGCCACAAGCCCACAAGACCACTGAGATCAGCAAACGCTAAATAAGCCCCAAAAGGTATTCCAAGGATTGCATAGGCGAGAAATGACAAAAAAGCACCCAAATCTTGTTTTCCACAACCCTGCAAAATGGCCAGTACGACAAAGAAAACTGATGTTGCGACTTGAAACGGAGCTGTAACTTCAATTAGGTTAGATGCAACACTACATTCCATAAAAGTAAAAATACTGAAACAATTTTCTCACCGTCTAACTGATGGATCCTCAATGTAAATTGTTACAAAAGTATTACCAACAAGTAACATTGAAAAACATGCGCACGAGCCCCAAATAACAGAAAGCCCAAGAATTAAGCATGACACATCTTTCGCCCGATTCGTATCTTTTGCTCCCAGAGCATTTCCGACGCGAACAATTCCTGCAATTGATATTCCTTGAATTACAACATTGAAAAAGGATGTCAGCAGCTCATATCCAGTGTTTGCACTAATAGCGGTTGCACCCTCAGGAAGGTGACCTACATCGAACGTTAGGTGTAAGATTCTTTAAAATGTTCTACCAGCTAAAACAGTAATAATATATTTGGCATACGCAATAGAAATTGTCATGACAATCCCTGAAAGACCCAACAATGCAAATCTAGGGACAATTTTCCACGCCGCCTGAAGATTCCAGCCTTTCCAGTTCCGTTTAAAACTGCTGCAGTTCATGATAAATGGAATTAAGGAAATACACTTTATGATTTCAGTCATCGATCCAGACACGACAATCCCAATGATGCCAAGAGGGGTGTGATACATTAAAACGTAAGCCATGGCACACATGAAAATTTGGCCCACACAGTCCACAAATACCAATGGAATTACAATATTTTGGCCTTGTAGAGTGCTTGATTGAAGACTATAGAAGGCAAAAAACGGAAGTGATGGGATTTGATACATGACTAAGTTTTCAGCGAGGTGGGCAACATTTTCAACTTGCCCCAGGAGAAGGAGTAAATTTGAGCAATTGATCAGTAGGAAGAATAGTGGAACAAATAATAACCCCATAACAATAACACCTGCTTGGAAATATACTGCAATAATTCCATCATCTTTAGCACCAAAGGCTTGCGACGACAGAGTCGACATTGCAGTTGAAATACCAGTTATGGACGATCTAGCAATCAATCGATAATACAGACCAGACAGTGATGTTGCAGCGATATAGTCCTTGGACAAATTTTTATCCAAGTGAGAGATAAGCATGACTAAAAATATTTGAGGTGAAACATCAACAACATGTTGAATAATCTGGAAGTGGAAACTGAGACGAGAAGAATTACCAGACATACCGTTGGGATGCCAAGCTGAAGGACATGACTGAATTCATTCCAAAGGAGGGATTTGCTAATACCAAATATCTTCACCTCAACTTTGATGGGGGCAACTTTCTCCAAGAGGACTGACTCCTCTGTTGCCAAGTCAGGTCTCGCAAATCTCATCAATATTTTAACAATCGTCTCAGAAAAGCAATCAAGACAGAATAGTTACGTCGAAGTACGTTTTAAACAGAAATACAGTTTAAACACCGTATTTCTGTTTAAAACGGCCCATTTGATTTTGTTTGTACATTGTTTTTTAAATCAAATAGCCTTTAACTTGTCTGTATATTGTTGTCAAACAATACCCAGACTATGTTGTTCTAACACCACATTCAATTCAAGCATCTAGTGTGGTCAAACGTACACGGGCCAAATGGAGGTGTTACTTTTGACACCCAAAAATCCTAACGCCGAGTCAGATCATTTCTGTTAAATAGTCACATGCAGTTTAAAAAAACTGTATGTACCATTATATAGAACCGGAACATGTTACGGATGTGTTTCTGCAGATCAACCGAGAAACGTTATCCCGTTTTTGAATCCCTAATAGCTCATTATTTTATTACATATATCTTGAGTCAGGGACTTCTAGTTAGGCCGATTTTCGATTTTTGTGAGTGCGCACTAACTAAACGGAAATTTCGTTTAGTTAGTTAACATAAATATATATGGTTTTGGCAACCTCTCCCATGGTGGCGTTGATGCTATATTCGAACCCCCGAACGCTCGATTTGTCTCTTATTGCGTCGATATCACAATACACAATCTATTTGATTGGTCAAATATGAAAAACTATGACCAATAAGATTTATTGTTGGCTTCACTGAATTGAACCTGGTTATCCAGAGCAATTTTGTAGGTTCACTATTCACGAAATGGATGTGTTGCATCTACCATCGTTACATGTCCGTACGAAAAGTCCGACGTGGCAAAACAAAATTGCTGTTGCGTCTCTGGTTGTGAGCACACATATCGACTGATACAGCGTCGCACTGGTGGCAATGCTCTCATCCAATAATAGATTATCACGAAGTATATGATACGTAGGAAGATATCTCGAAAAGTTCCAGTATCCAGTCAAGCGACAAAGAAGCGAAACTCTCAGTGCAAACGTAACTAAAACACACTAAAACGCCCATTACTCGACTTTTGTTTAGTTAGTGGTTTTAGTCAGTTAACACACTAAAACGCGTCTTACTCACTTTGAACACACTAACTAGAAGTCCCTGATTCTGACATACAGCCATCACTATTTTGTGCGATATAACTATTTTGCACGGTACCTGCATGTCGAAAACTTCACATTGAAAACAGTCGTATTCTCGTCGACTTGGATCGGTGGGCCACGATGAAAACATGGCTTCGATGTGTATTTCTCCTTTTTTGTATTGATACATCTTTCAGTCAATCGGCAAATACGTCGTCATCGCGTGGTGCGAATGAAAAAACTGCGCAGCCAGCTGAAGCAACAGGTAATTCTTCAACGATTACCTTTCCCGCATTGCCTTTTTGCCCCCAAATTGTTTGCGATGGGGATGAACTAACTCCAACTTCGAATGATTGTGTTGTATCACTTCCGGTACAATTCACTTGCGTTGGAGACATTGCTTGCGAATGGAAGACAACAAAGAATGTACTTCTTAATACAGTTATCCAAGCTGACGAGGACCCTAAGTGTCGTGTTCAGTTGTCTTGGGAAATCAATGGAACCTTTAGTATGACAGGGAATTCTTCGATTGATATACCATCTATAAAGCTGTCTAGTGTCGACTTTCTCATGGAGGATTCAAGTGAAATCCGTGCTGAAGAAGGAGTTTGTTTGATTGTGTCAGAAAAACTTCGAATTGATGATGAGGCTTATATTATATCTGGTGGATTGTGGCCAGGTAGGAAAAAATGCGTTACTTAACGTAAATCAAATTTCAATAGGTTCTCCTGGTGGGCAAGTCAACATATCTACCTCTTCCTTCGTGTTAAATGGCAAAATTCTTGCATCAGGTGGTGAAGGAATTTGTGTTGACGGTAAATGTACACCGGGTGGTCATGGTGGAGAAGTATTGCTGCGGTACACCTCAGACGCAACTGAATCAGGAGACATTGTGGTGTCTGGTGGGGCAAGTCCATTGAGTGGAGCATTTTCGTCCACTGATATGAGCGGTTCAAGCGATTTGGAGAATCATTTGATTCCTGTCGATTGTTTGTCAGGTGCGCCCGGTCAAATACTTCGCATTTACGCGTCGGAAAAAGGAACATATGGTTACCTAGTAATCAACAACGGAAAGAACGGTCCCAGTGGAACATTCCAACGTTGTGCCGCCATTACCTTGACTACAGCGAGTATTGATCCATCAGTTAAACGTGTTCTTATCGAAAGTGAATCACTTGTCCACTTTGAAGGTAGTTCGTGGGGATTGCATGGCGATAGCGAATTAGTAATTGAAGATGCCACTCTTCTTGCAAATTCCAACGTGCCATTGGAGATTTTCGTGAAGCAATTGATTGTTAGAGGCGCGTCTAATGTTATAACTCCCCATGGCTTAAAAGTTACAGCTGAAATAGTGTCGATTGATTATGGAGCCGAGATAATTTGGAAATCCAACGCATTTTCAAAATTCCTTATTACTGACAGAGTTCAAATCAATGGAAATATCACCAACGTACAAATGAATGATACAACTCCTGGACATTTTTTCCTTCAAAGCGATGGAAGTATCTTTATCGGGGGGCATGTTGTCACATCGAATTTTTTTGCCGTGTCCAAGAATGATCTTGTTTTGACTGGGTCGATTTTGACTCGAGAGGTCGTTTTTGTGGACATTGAGTATCAACCATGTTCAGAAACTTCATTTTTGAGCCCAGATAGTTCGAACTACACGACTGTCCTGGCTTCACGAAGTGGTATCAAAATTGGCCATGATTCAACGCCAAGTTCCATAACGGGAAGCTCGATTTTGATTTGCAGCTATGGATCAATCAAAGTGTCTTCCGAATCACTTGTATCATCCAGTGGGATGGGTCACTCTTCAGGCCATGGTATAGGTGCTGGAGATTGTAAGTCAGACATTGGTGGTGGTGGCGGTTATGGCGGAAACGGAGGAGACGCAGTCCAAATTATGGGCAATCAAGCGATTGTCAATAATGGAGGGAGTGGCAACTCATATGGCTCTCGCTCAAGTACTGGATATCTGGGTTCGGGCGGAGGTTGTGGTGATGGTGGTGCAGGAGGGGGGCTCGTGATGATTGGAGCTTTTCACGTGGAATTGAATGGAAGTGTTTTGGCTAACGGGCAAAATGGATTGAGTCATCGGTCTGGAGGAGGTTCCGGGGGCTTCGTTGGCTTCACAATATCAAATGGATTATATGGCTCTGGATTCCTGTCTGCATCGGGGGGAAACACAACATGTGGCCAAGACAAAACAAGCGGTATGAATAAAACATGGTATTGTGGAGGGGGAGGTGGTGGTGGTCGCCTCCGCTTAATGGGCTGTCAAAATTTCAGTGAATGTACGGACAGATTTACTGGCACCTACTCTGTGTTTGGCGGACGGTCTGACAAAAACGCCGCTCCTGCAAGCACGGGTACATATTTTGGCTTTCCATGTCCTCCTGGTTACGGGGGTTTACTCTGTCGCGTGTGTGAAGTGGGTACTTTCAAAGAAGAGCGCGGCAGCGCCGAGTGCTTGCAATGCAAGAATAGTCCATTGAATGCCCATTACACTAAAAATGGTATGACGAATCTTTCGTACCTCGTCTCTAATGAACATGATAGAGTCAACATCGTCGGGATGTCTTTGGACATGCGATCCCGGTTACACTGGGGCACACTGTTTATCTCCATTGGATGACTTTTTTGATATGTTTGGGGGTAAAATGGCATTCTTTTTCGTTGCAGCTGGTGCACTATTTTGTATTGTTGGTATTGGATGTCTATGTAAGAAAGATCCATACCCGCGGGGCAAATACAGTAGAAGTGAAACCGACCATTTGGTTGCGAAGAAAGCATGGTATCATTTTCGACTGTCTCGGCTGGTTTGGCCACGCGTTGGATATCCAAAATTACAAGAAAGAGATTTGGAGAAGCATATGGCTCGTATATACCTGTCTGGTAATAATACTCAACGGAACCCCCTTCAATTACGAACAACTGTCCCCAGTTCATTGGAACATGTCCTCGATGATGATAAGTTCAAGAATCTTGCGGAGCATGTGAATTCAACGTTGGCGTTCTCTACAGGAGGCAGTGTGCTGTATAAATTAATGGAAATTTTATGCCACCCACTAGCTACTGACGTGATGTTGTATCGAAGACACAAGAAATTCAATGCGCTCAAGCGATCATTAGCAAAGTATAATCACGAATGCATGAAAGGATCACGATCAAAAGCTTTGGCAAATGCAATCAAATTGGGATATTGTGCAGACTACTCTTTGGCATATATAGAGTTCTTACATAGAGAAAACGACCCTTCCTCGTGTGTACCTCGACCTCCAGCACTTGTTGGAAAACCACATTTGCCACTCGTATTGCTCTTCGCCGGAATGGGTACATATGAGTCCCCACTGTACCTTGATCCAAATGACTTATTGGTACGAAGTCTTCCACAATCGCCTGAGCTTACTGCATTTATTGATGAAGCGTGGATTGAAATGATTGCCGAATTAAATGCCCTCCTTCGCATTGTAAACTTGGACGATGAACTGAAGTGTTTAGAAGGCCTCACTGAAGTAGCGAAGTACTGTGAACTAAAAAACGGACAAACAGTCGACCAGAATGGTCAAAAGGCACCGAGTTTGGGGGGATTGAGAATGAATTTAGGTCGATTTTTCACGAGCAGTCACGACAACAATGATAAATTTCAGTGGGGGCTTTTTTTCACTAGCGTCGAAATTCAGAAGAGCTTTAAGGTACTGTCCATCAATTTTGCGCTGCACAGCTTGTAATAATGCATGAATAGAGAAACCAAACTCCACGAGAAGAAAAACGTTCGAACATTGGAATCAGGGAAGAAGCATTGCTTGAAAATCCTGTTCTTTGGTCCCCCCCCAAACACCAAATTCGTACATTGGGTTCTCGTGCTGTCAATGGCTGGAATCGCCCAATCGACGAATCACTTCCAGTGCGTGGGGTACTAATTTGTACTGAAGATTTAGAGGAACGCGAAGCGTACATGGTGGAGAAGAAACCTTTCTTTCGGAGATTCAATTTGTTACCATTCAACGTGATGAAGCCTGTGTCAATTTCTCAGTCGTGGATGATTTACATAGCGCTTCTCTTGCTCGTTTTGTTGGACTTAGTAACCACTTTGGGTATGCTTGTCAACCTGAAGTGCGTTCAAAACGGAATGGAGGTGCGATCTTGTACGAACGCAGTATTTTGGCCCGTGTTACTTATGTACCCAATGGCTATTGTCATTGCTCCCATATGTGGAATAGTATCTTTGGCATTATCGTCCCCAACAGTTGCACGAAAGTATGGTTTATGGAACACGTGTTCGATTTTGAATATTGTAGTTGCCATTATTATTTGTTATATTCAGTCGAACAAATTGGTTGCGCCATATGTCACACGGCCGTTACCGTTACTTCCGTGCGCAGCATTGTTGTTGAAGTTAGCTCAAGCCAAACTTGTCGACATATATGTCGCTGATATAGAGTCAACTCGAAGAAGGCGAGGTTGGCGAGGATTGATGAAACGACGCGACTCGGATACGAGTACACCACCAAGCTCCCCATAGTAAGATTATTTATTTTATTCATTTCACTCAATATAGTACTAGTCAATCCCCCCGTACTGAATCTGCGCCATTTAAAGACCCTGAAGCAAATCGCGGTTACTCTACACAATACGGAAGCCTTTAAACTTCAATGAAAAAGTTTGTATCTTTGAAGGATAGTTAAAATTGAAACACAATAAAATTGCTATGAATAAATTAGTTGTTGTCGTGCTCGGTAAATATGTCGCAAAAGGAAGGGTATTGGGAGCAGCTTCTCAGACACAGAAGAAGATTTTGTTCTAGACTTCGTGTGTTTGACTCGAGATCGTGGAACCAAGGGCAACTAGCTGGTATCGAAAAATAGTCTCTTGATAACTTGGCAAGTCGCGGAAAAGAAGACTGATTCGCTTTCCACCAAGAAATTGGATCACTAGCAGCATCAAAAGGCAGGGACGGAAATTCCAAATATATGTCAATTTCATGTTGGACTATCTTTTGACCGGCCAAACCAAAAAATGACGCCATTGCTTTAGCTAACTGACCAGGGCTATTGTCGTCGAATCTTTCCGTTGATCCACTCGACAGATCACAATCGTTTATTGCTTCCTCATCACAAGCTTGTTGCAATTTTCGACGAGCTTTATCCTTGACGTGAGGGGGTACAAAAGGCATCTGCTTGAACCGGGGATCAAGCATGGCAGTCACAATGCCCACATCTTGGAGTGAATGAAGAGCATTCGTCAAGGCAATACGTATTGCTGATTGAGCAGGTGTTGAACCTTCATGTTTTGCTACAAACCCACGAAGATTTTCCAGAACTGGTACAACGAGACCATATGTTGCTTCCTTGACCAACATCGATTCTGCCGTTTCGAACGGAAGGAGCAAAGATATTAAAGACTGCACTCCCGCTAATTCGTCCGCTGATAGCGACATCACGTGTTCTTTCTTGGAAACTGTTTGAAGCGATACCACGTGTTGTAGCATTGTCAGAGTATGTCGCCATGGCATGCGCCGCGAGCCTGTTCGTTCGGCTTCAGTCGGAATTTCTTCCAGAGAGATAACATCAGATAGAGTGGCAACTTTATTCAACAAGGGTGTTACGACTCGCAAGCCATCCTCAACACACCGGCTTATTGTGTGCTCAAGGGAGGATACAACAGTATATGAGGCAGACCAAACTGAAGCGATTTCAGTTAGCAACGTGAAGAGCCGCTCGGAGGATACTATAAAGACTTTGATTCGTCCATTTAAACTTGGAAGGATTCGGTATAGTCGGGATAAAAGAGCCATGACTTGTGGTAACTGCAATCCCCGAGGAAACGATTCGACCATGACTAAAATGCGACACGCTACAAACTGATTATCAACCCAGTGCAACGTAACAGCCACAGTCGTGGGTCCTTCATGTACGTGAGTATATTCTTCAACGGACACTGTCAAATTCAAATTACCAAAAGATGTCAACTTTGATATGTACTCGCAACAGTGTTTGTATTTTTCTTCAAGGAGTTCCATTGCGAGAAATCGTGCCGGAATTGATCCATTTACAAGGCCTCTGAAAATAGGCGAATCTAAAACTCGCAATGGCAGTCCCTCTTGGACAATTAATCGAAGTACGTCATTGTGTGTACTGATGTTTTGCCTCTTTTTGCTCTTCATCAATCGCCTCTTTACGCCTGTCATAGATGGGGGGGTTTGAGGGTCTTGTGGGGTCGATGCTTGAGAAGGGGAAGGATTTGATGACGACAAAGGTGTATTTGGTTCGGTAATTACATTCATTTGAAGTAAGTCTTCACTTAATTGATGTTTCCTTGTCAAATGCAAGCTCATATTACTCGTGCCACCAGAGTATTTGTAGCGGCCATGTGAATCTTGACCACTCTGTTCGCACAGGTTGCATTGCACGAAGCCAACACTATCTAGTGATTCTGCTTCAACCAAGGTGAAATACTCCCAAACCCAGCTTCGACTCTTTCTTTTTTTCCTGTTTCCATTGGGAATCATCGGTGGAGCCGTCGATGCGGCCAAGTTAGCGTCAATTATGACCTTTCGTTGGGAAAATCCAGTAGTACCGTACGCATTTGCATGATTCCCCAATAGGTCCATTGAAATATGCCTGTACACAACGCCCAATATACTGGATAGAGAATGCTGCGTCGGCTTTCAGTGACCAAGTCTTGCACTTTGAACTAAATGTGCTTTCGTCCAACAGTCCAATGTTTGCGATAAAACAGTCGCACTTGAATGCAACACCAAATAGCGCACCCTGATTGGTCAAAATAGCTACAACACTCTTTGATGTTGAACTTTCAATTATTGCCCTCGAACATCCAAGGCCAGATGAGCTTTCGGCGAGGAAACCGACCATGTGACTTGTTGATTGGATGTAAAAATATTGGGCTATGTGAGTTGCATATTTAATTCGTTGCAAACTCGATTGATACCAGCAAGCACCAACATTCGCGAGTATTTGCTGGTTGTCAATCATCGACAACATCTCTTTAACTCAACTGTGGAATGCCTTCACTACAACGTCGTACTTACTTTTGGAGTGGATCCGAGTTCGTGACCTGAACTGCATGCCATGCCAATTTGCTGAACATGGCGAGGAGACCAACATTCATAAAATCCGGATGAACATGTTTATTTTCCGGACGTGATGTGGGAATGTTCACATCGCAAGTTGGAGCACCACCTTCCTCACGAAGTTGTTGAGTGCACTACAAAGCGTTGTAGATTTCTGTGTCCTGTTTGCTTAGTCTTTTGTAATGGGTATTCCTCGATTTTATCGGTGGATCAGTGAACGCTACCCTCAAATCAACCAGCAAATTAGCGACGTTTCCCTCCTTCCTGAATTCGACAACCTGTACTTGGATTTGAACGGTATTATTCATCAATGCACTCATCCCAGCGATCAAGAAGTGAGTGAAGAATTGGGAGACGCTCACCAAATTCCTGCTATCTTTGCTTATATTGATCGAATTGTGACGCATATTATTAAACCCAAGAAGTTGCTGTTCCTAGCAGTTGATGGGGTGGCTCCTCGCGCAAAGTTGAACCAGCAACGCTCTCGGAGATTTCGAGCGGGCAAAGAACTCTATGAAAAAAATCTTTCCCTTCAAAATGATTGCAAGGATGATGAAGAGTCCAAAACTGCACTATTTGACTCAAATTGTATTACCCCTGGGACTGAATTTATGTGGCGGCTGTCAAGCCATTTGCAATATTTTATCCGAAAAAAGTTGAAAGAAGATGCAAGCTGGAGAAATCTTACTGTCCTTTTCTCTGGACAAGAGGTGCCTGGTGAGGGTGAGCATAAAATTGTTGAGTATATTCGGCGTACAAAGATGCAGCCTGGGTAAGCGATGGCGTTTGCACATGGATTATCATTGATTCATGAATGTTTAGGTACCCCCCGAATGTTCGCCACTGTATGTATGGGTCGGATGCTGACTTGATGCTCTTGGGATTGATGACCCATGAACCCCATTTTACTTTGGTGCGAGAAGTTGTAGTGTTTGGAGGCCCTCGAAAAGTTGGTGAAAACGCCAAGAAGATTGTTGCGCGACAAACGAAGGAGCAAGAATGGCAGCTTGTTCATTTGTCGCTGTTTCGTCAGTATTTGAACTTTGAACTGTATGCTCAAGTACGTGTTAATAATGTAGCTTTGGTTGTAAAATTTTCATAGGTTGAGTGGTATGACATGGAGCGCGCATTGGATGACTTTATCTTCCTAACGTTTCTATTGGGGAACGATTTTATTCCTCATAGCCCAACATTAGACATCTCTGAAGACGCTATTGCGTTACTGCTTGAATTGTATCGTACTCATTTACCTGTTTGGGGCGATTACCTGACTGAAGGGGGAGTGTTGAAGCACCCAGAGCATTTGGAAGGCCTTTGTCGAGTGATCGGGGAAATGGAGGAGAATATTTTAACCAAGAGAGCTGATCAAGAACGCAAATTTCGAGAACGTAAACGATATGGAAATGGTTATGGGCGAAGTGGCTCGTCCCCTACCCGCAATGATCAAAATGAACTTGACGAAGACGATGTGTTTGAGCAAGAACTAATCTCAGCCCTAGCCTTGCAAGAAAATTGTCAGGCAGATTTGTCAAAAGAAATGATTGTTCTGTCAGGGAGTCCTGCATTCCAAGCTACTAAGTGGACCTACTATAGCTCCAAATTTGGCTTGCGTGACAATTCCCCAGAGCTACTTATGGCTGTAAAGGTTGCATATGTTGAAGCTTTGGTTTGGTGCCTTGGATATTACTTTCAAGGCGTGCCTTCGTGGTCTTGGTTTTATCCATTTCACTACTCACCTATGCTCTCGGACTTGACAGATATTGCATCAATCATGTCAAAATTGAAATTTGAAAAAGGAGCTCCATTTTTACCTTTCCAACAACTTTTGTCAACGCTACCACCAACGAGTGCGAATTTGGTACCTGCAGGGTACAAGCAATTAATGATTGATCCCAATTCACCAATTGCTTCATTTTATCCCATCCAATTCGAAATCGATATGGATGGAAAACGCAATGCATGGGAAGGAGTAAATGTGCTTCCTTTCATTGATGCAAGCAAGCTACTTGAAGCGATTGAAATGCATTGCCCCGATTCACACTTAACAGAAGCTGAACGTATGCGAAATCGGGCGGGATGTGCGTATAAATTTTCCTACAACATGAGCTCAATGGAAACTGTGCAATCTACATTACCAAATGTATTGGATGATATCCCTTTGTGCCATTCAACAAGAGAAATTTACCACCTACCACCTTTGACAAGTTTTCGATGTGCCCTAACGGAAGGTGTAGAAATGCCGTTAGCAGGATTCCCATCACTGTACTCCCTGCCATTGGTCAACTCAGCACTGTCAAATATCGGTGTTGACTGCTTTGGAATGTCGTCAAAAAAAGCGACGCTTGTACTTTCCATTGAACCTAAGCCTGACCTGAGTATCGAACAAGCAAAGCAAATACTGGGATCAATCGTAAGTACTTGTTCTTACAAAATATTGATCATTGTTCTTATCTTGAAGCGCTAGGTTCATGTGAATTACCCTAATTTACACGAAGCAAGAGTTGTCGCTGTGAGCACGAAGGATGGGACCTGCCGTCAGTTCGATGAAATAGAAATTCATGGATATTCTACGGAAGAGAAAAATGAATGGCTTAAAACTTCAAAAATAGAGTCCAAACGATACCTCACTGGTCGTGGATTACCAGGAACAGGGGGTGTATCCATCGGAGCAGTTTCTTGCTTCCTGCATGTGCTTCCGTTACAAGGCATGACATCTGACCCTTCTACTGGTGCACTGCACAAAAAATTTGGAAATGGTGAAGTCATGATTCCTTTTCAACTTGCTGTCTTGGAACCTACTATATTTGACATGCGATTCCAAGAAACCCCACCTCTCAGTGTATCTGATCGTTATTCTATTGACACTGAAGTTATTATAACTGAAGGACAGCATAAAGGTGTCAAGGGTATTGTTGTGGACCATGCAGGCAGCGGCAAGATATCAGTAAAGGCTGAGGTTCCGTCACTTGAACCTGCATTTGGGTATGCTATTGCCGCAGCAATTTCGGACAAATTTTATCCAAGCTTCGTGTTATGTCAGAAATTGGGTATTCAAGCCTCCACGTTGGGTCGTATAACTGGGTCGTTGATTATAAATCCCGATCGATTTGACATTGGACTGAATATGAAATATAAGAAAGAATTAGCGATGGCGGGTTATTGTCGTTATCAACCGAAGTCGATTAGTTCTCGATCGACAACTGCGTGGGCCAGTGGGGATACTGTTTCGATTGTTGGAAGTGATCAAGATTCGAACGAAAGTAGTCAAGAAGGATCCTGGGAATATAGCGACAAAGCATTTCATATCATTTTGGCTTATCAAAGAAAATTCCCCCATGTCCTTTCATCTTTGGATAAATTACCGTACGAAAATGTTTACGACGGGAAAGTGTTTCTGAATGCCCCACAGTCAACCGTTAAAGCACACTTAGAAGTTATCAAAACGTGGTTGTCGCAATTGGATATTGCCACAATGAAGTTAATCCCTATTACTTCTCAAACGTTGCCGACAGCTGCAATTAAAGCGATTGAGAAAGCTGGGGATATTCGAGCATCACAATCAAATTCGACAGAAGTTATTGTTGCGGTAAAACCTTCGATGCTTCATCAAAGCTCTCAATCAAATTATGACTTGTCGTCTGCTGCCCTTGCAAAGGGCCGTCCGACACTTGGGGACAGAGTGGTGAATTTGGTTGGCCGGGGCGTTCCATTTGGCTTGCGTGGCACTATCGTTGCTTTTCATCAAGTTAGTAGTTGTGTGGAAGTCGTGTTTGATACGACATTTAGTGGTGGAACTAACCTTAATGGGCTCTGCTCCAATTACCGAGGGAAATTAGTTCCCTGGACGTCTGTTATGGTTGTTTCTACTCCCCCCGTGACAAAGTCCAGTCCGAAAACAAACCGGTCCCCTCAACATGCAGCTGCAAAGAAAGGCGCACAGAAGCTCGAGCCTGAAAAGTTGTCTGAGCCAGCTGCCATGCAGAAAAAGCCCGTGAGCGTTGAGGTTGATGTATCGACAGCGGTAACACCTCGTGTCAATGTGCCAGCGCCCCCTTCGAATGAGAAAATGCACAAATTGATAACGAAATGGGCTTCGAGCGAGGAGCAAAAGAAAAGTTCACTCAATCGAGATTTGAATACTCCAGCAAGTTCGATGGCCCAATATTTTACGAAACTGCAAACTCGTCCTGAACATCCTGATACTCGACCCCATTTGTCGCAGTCGCCAATCCATCTCCCTCTTCCTGCTGTGGCGCCGCCATCATTTCAGCCACCACTCCCACCAGCGCCCTTCGCTGCACCGGGAAACTACACTCAGCAGGCAAATCACCAGTCGTATCATCAATACCAGCACCAAAATCCTCGCGTTTCTCAGTCCCCAAATGAGCGCTCCAATAAGCGCTCAACGACAGGTCTATTGCTGCCTGCGCAAGTGATGCGTTCTAAATTCAACAAGGAAGGGCAATAATCAAATAAATGATTACAGTGAGAGTTAGTCTAGGATGATTCTAGTACAATATCTTCGTAATTGTATACCTGATGTGCAATGAAATAAATAAACGTTATTGCTATTTGCAGTTATGCTACTCCGGAGGATTTGCAACGATATCTTGTAATGAATAAAATCGAGTTTGACTTGAAGTTTCTCGTATGACAGCCGCACACACGTATGACAGTCGCACGACGACGGCGTCATTCGTTTATTATGTTTTGAATCGATGAGTCATAGCATGCTTTCCTTGTCGTGCAGTTATTAATAGCATATTCGTCCATGGTGAGATTATATTTATTCCAAAATCGTTTAAGGGCCTTGATGGAGTTCCTTGTATGTACGTAAATAATAGAGTATTTTATGCATATATTGTTGATTTTAACCGGAAAACAGTAGCACGCAGTAATTGAAGTGGGATGAAAAAAGCAGCAACATTCCTGGCGTAGCGAACGAAGAATGAGTCGCGTAACCTTATTGTATGAGCAAGCTTTCAGAGCTGCAGAGAATGGGGTAGCTGCTGAATCGCAGAATGAAGTCGACATTGCTATTCGCAGTTTTGAAGAAGCTGTACAAATATTCAGCCGTTTGGCGATTGTTGAGTCGTTGTCCAAGCGGACCTTGTTGAATGAGCAAATCACAGACTTTAACAAACGAATTGGAAAACTCCGAAATGATAGTGCTTCCTTCAATTCGTGTGGAGGTAATGGGGACGTAATTGGAGGACTATATGCAAACACAAACCCCCACATTCAAGCTGCCGAAATTTTGGTACGCCATGCCCAGACAATGGAAAGTGAAAGCAAATATGCAAATACTGTGATCGTGGATGAATATATGAAGGCAGCAGATGAGTACATGAAGGTATAAATTATTTTGATGCAATACATGATTTAGGCTACCTTTAGGTGCTGAAAGATACGTCCTCAAACGATGGCTTGACCCCACATGTGCGCAATAAGATTGAAAGCATCATAGAAAGAGTAACGTATCTAAAAGAGAAAGAAATTCGGGGTGCTGATATCGACCATTTGTCGGAAGACGACCTCGTCGTGGACAGTGACGCAATCTCGAATGGTTTGTAGTATGACATTTCAGTATTAATCAACTCGAATGTGTAGATCACGAAGGGGTATATAAAGGAACGCATAAAAAATTCCATCCAAATCCCAACCGAATGCAGAAAATTTATCACGATAATGATTCAACTCAAACAATGTACACTGCTGAAGAAGTGGACGTTTTAAGACGGTCTTCGATCATTAATGGACGTTTATTTCAGCCTTGGATTTCCTCAGATGTCGATGAAATATTCAGCAGCACTGAAATGTACGCAGACCAAGATGGCTTCTTGAGTAAGTCATTCTTTTATTCGTTTTTAACATGAGCCATCAGCAATGTCTCCGAAACAGCTAGAAAAGTTGGATAAGTGGGTTAGACCAACTAGTTATGGATCTGGTCACCCTCAAATGGTTGCCCAAATTTCACCCTACGTTATTGTTCAAGATGTTGTAACCGATTGTTCATTCGTTGCTTCACTTTGCATTACTGCTGCTTATGAACTGAGATTCCAGAAGCAGCTCATCACTAAAATAATATATCCTCAGGTAGGATACAAAAAATGCTCAATAAAATATTCGACGATTGATGTCGATAGGATGCTCGTGGCATGCCAATTGTAAATCCCGGCGGAAAATACATCGTAAAATTATGGGCAAATGGTGTACCTAGGAAGGTCGAAGTTGACGATTTCTTGCCTCTGGGCCAATCGGGGTCTCTATTATGTTCTTGTACGACGACCTCGAATGAACTTTGGGTACGCTGTTCGAGTGGTATTTCTCTGATGAAAGTACTAGGTTAGCATAATCGAAAAGGCATATTTAAAAGTTAACGGAGGATATGACTTTCCTGGAAGCAACTCAGGAATCGACCTATTTGCGTTAACTGGATGGATCCCGGAAACATTATCATTTTCTGACCATGATTCATCTAACAGTGATATTGCTTGGCAACGACTAATCAGTGCTCATAATTTCGGTGACTGCCTCATCACAATAGCCACGGGAGATATGACAATGGACGAAGTACGTTGAATAATGTTATCATTCAATGTAACATATCTTTAGACAAAACGAGTGGGCCTAGTTCCATCGCATGCATATGCTGTACTGAATGTTGTGGAAACTTCAACGAATATTCGACTGCTGCAAGTCAAAAATCCTTGGAACAGAAAACGATGGAGAGGGCCTTACGGAATCGACGATATGGAGCGTTGGACACCAGGTATTCGCATCTCATAATAATAATTATTTATCGTCGCATAGAACTCCAGAAAGAATTGGGGCTAGATTTGGATTCTGCTCGTCAATTAAAGGACGACGGGCTGTTTTGGATTGATTATGCTTCCATTCAACGCCATTTCAGTGCTTTGTTTCTCAATTGGAATCCCGAATTGTTTCAATACCGATACACTTTGCACAAGCACTGGCCTCTTGAAGTTGGCCCTCAAAACGATACCTATAATTTGGGATATAACCCGCAATATTGTTTGGTGTTTCCAAATGCTCAGCGTCGGAAAAAGGTGTTGAATTAATACTTCGTCGTTTCTATTATTATTAACCTCTATCTTGTAGTCGTGTTCTGTTTGGATATTGCTCTCACGTCATGTGACTTCTGTGGAAAGACCAGAAAACATTCAACATTTTTTAACTCTCCATGTGTATAAACGAAACAAACGAGTATATTACCCAAATGATGCCTTCACACGAGGGACATACAGTAACAACCCCCATACATTGACATGTTTGGATGTTGAAATGGAAGCTGACGAAGGTCCATCTTTCACCTTGGTGGCATCACAATACGAAAAAATATCACCGCTGGATTACACGATTTCTATATTTTCAACTGACGAGCCATTTGATCTAACAATTGCTCCTGATCCTCCAACACACCGAATCAATTTAGTGGGAGAGTGGTCGGCTTCAACTGCCGGTGGGTGCCCCAAGTACGATCGACAACTTTGAAGTTGAAGTATTCACATTTTACTCTAGGTATAGCACTTTTCTCAATAATCCTCAATATCAACTTATTGTACAAGACCCGCTGTCGAGCATCCTTGTTACTCTTGAAGCTCCTGTTCATTTTGCCATCAATATTCGATTAATTCGAGATGGCCAGAGAGTTGGTTCTATCTCCAAAAAACATCTCGTAGCACAATCAGGGGAATATCGTCCAGGATTTTGTTACATTGAATTTAGTAACTTACCCAGTGGAGAATATACAATTGTGCCGTCAACGTTTGAACCAAATTGTATTGGATCATTTTCACTTCAAATTGCTGCGTCGTCGGCTGCATACCAAGTGTTTACGCTACCTCCTGAAGGAGATGGGATGATTGAATTGAAGTGTGTTGGCAAATGGAATTCATCGTCAGGAACTGCTGCAGGCTGCTCAAATTATGGTCACTATCTTGAAAATCCTTTGTATCTCCTCCATTTGAAGTAAGTTCATATTTCCACGATTGGTGTTAATCCATGAATTAGGGAAAAAAGTAGAGTTTTCTTACGTCTGAAGCCTATTGGGTCAGGGACAGTGTCTCTGTCAATCAATATATCAATATACCCAAGCACGCCAACTGGACAAATTTTGGATCGCAATATAAATCCAACAAGCGCCTTTCTCACATCTGCGAAGGGTTATTACACTAACAGTGCTTGCGGTGTTCGAACTCCCTTAGCCCATGTTCACCCTGGATATTTTTTGGCGATTCCATCCACTTTCGAGCCACTTCATGGTGACTTCGAACTTTTTATATATTCTGACTACGAAGTCACATCCACAAGACTTCGCTGAGAAATAATACTCTCCAGATATTAATAATTGTTTGAGAATGTCAATGGGTAACATTTAAATGGAATCACAGTTTTTGATCGAGGTTAAACATAAAGATTTAGCTATTTGTGTTGCACGCTGTAGAAATATTCGTCAAATAGATACATGTCCTTTACGTAGTGGAAGCTTACAGAGTCTGCCGCGCAGCACTCGGTGCCATTTTTCCAGCCAATGCCGACGTGATCCGAGAACCAATTTTGAAGCTCATAAATCGACTTGTATTTTGCGTGGTCGTAAGCTTCAGTGTCTGTTGATGAAAAATAAACTTGCTTTGGGGAATATTGGTGGAATCTTTCTCGCTCGAACTCGTCTCTCGTATCCCCAGGGACAATGTTCAGATGGTACATGCAAAATGAAATTGCCCAGTCGTCTGGTACAACAGCTTCGGGAATACAAAAGGGCTCATCCAAACTTGTCGCTAAACGCCTTAGATACTCGCCATTAAATGCGTATCCGGCCCCACCTTGCGTATAATACAATCCTCCTGAAAGCAAAATTAAGGAGGAAACAAGATAATGTTTCACACCTTGGCTTTTTGTGTCGAGAGAAACTCGTCGTAGAAAGTATCTATTGATGAAAGTGAAGTCAGCTACGACGCCTACAAACAACAATATACCTATACTCGCTTGGTATGGAAACCTTGTCCCCCAGTGCATTTTTCATTAACCATGGCTGCAAAGTCATACGATGGCCAACTAGAGCAGGTTCGCTCAAATTGTACACAGCCAGTAAGTTTTTCAAGTTCTCCATGACTGTGTATGTGTCATCGTCACATTTGAATATCCAATCGAAGGACGACATGTGGTATTCTTGGGCAAGCATGCGTATAATGAATCTATGCTTTTGCCATAAATGATCGTGAGTTGGAGGAGCCACAATCCGCACGGTTGGAATGCTCAGGTCTTCGACGTTGCTTGTGAACAGCAACTTGTCACACCGGCGCCCCCATGTTTCTTTTATTGCAATTGCTCGGCCGTGTGTCTTATTGTACGTATTTATCCAACACAGTACGCGTATTTTTTTTGATTTGGCGCTACTGTGCAAGGACACAAGTTTTAGAGCTGGGAGATGGGCACCCAGTTTGCGCTCCACATCAGATAAATCTGGCCCTTGGGTGTAGAGCTTCGCGTTGTCTTTATAACGTAGATCCTTTTCTGCAGTGCAAAGACAAATGTAAATAAATAAAACTAATACCGTGTTGATGAACGTTCTCCGCCAAAGAATCTCGACTCGATTGAGCGCACACATAGTTGGAAGCTCAAATGCGCAAACTTCGAAACTCTTGAAGATACGCTGCTTATCCGGACAATACTCAAAATATCCGGAAACTATGTATGTTTGCCTACCATTGGTCAGGTGGGAAGCGTGCAACCAGCGAGGCTCAAAGCAAAAATGTCGGAACCGCAAATCAATGAGCAGCAAGTGATTGCCACCTACAAGGGCATGAAGAATGAAGTGCGTCAGCTCGCGGAGAAACTGGCAGAAATGGAGCTTGAACTGAACGAACATCAACGTGTTGCGGAAACATTAAACGGCTATGATGGAAGTCGGCGAGCGTTCCGAATGGTTGGTGGCGTCTTGGTTGAACGCACAGTCGGGGAAGTCCTTCCCGCTGTTGTGAGCAATGCCGAAGGAATCCAAAAGCTTATGGTTCAAGTGTCAGATTTACTGAAGCAAAAAGAATCGGCGGCTAACGCGTGGCAAACCAAGTATAACATTCGCTCGCAATAAATTGCCAGTTGCTCAAACTCAGTTTTGGATTGCTTATCTTGTTATGAGTAATATTAATGCTTTTGCATTGCTTGGAACGATCTTAAATGGTTTGCGGTTCCTGTGTCATATGGAGCCCTCAATTTCTTAACACATAACGTTGTATGTTAGATAGAACGATGAAGCCTAGGTATACTACTTGAAGGCAGCTCGTGCATTGTCGTACGTTGTGTTGGTCGGCTTGACTTTCACACCACGATTCGGCTATCTTCGTGTTCTATCTACTCAACTTGTACACTATGTCGTACAACTTTCATGGCTGCTCAATGTGCAACGTTGCTCGTCGATCTTTCCTTTTTTCTGAACGCTTCTAGCAGTGTGCTTGTGTGCTGTTATAATTCTCGCTCAGTTCATTCGAACTTCAACTCAAGGGCCTTAATTTTAGTTTGTAACTCCATATTTTGTTCGCTGGATAACTTGCGGTGAGACGAATACTTCGAAATCCGCAACTAATCGACAATTGAGTTTATAATGCACGATTCGTCGCGCTCACTGGACCTCTCCCATTTCTAGCGTTCCTTTTCGTATGCATGGATTTTTGACCTCTGCACTTGCATGCGTTTGTGCAAACACCTTGCAATCTCTTTTTCAACGTGTAATTCTCGTTGCGTCCACCAATCTTTGGCCTCCCATTCGCCCATGGATTTCACTTCCGTGCTTAAGCTGAGGAGCATGAAGCGCATCTCTTCGCCAGCGGTGTCAAACATGGCGTGCAAGCAAGGGTCGAATTGTGCGATCGTGTTGAAACGGATACTCAAATGAGAGTTGCGTGACAAACAAATTTCAATCGCTATGTCGACATAAAGCTTACGAGAAAATGATATTCCGCGTGGACGAGCTCCAGGATTTATCTGCCCGTTCGTGTATATGTTCGAGTTGCCTTGTTGTTTGGAGGCCACTCTCATATTTTTGCGGGTCTGACAGTTGGATGTGCGTGGTTGGGCTGTCCATATTCCAATTCATTAACCTTGTAGCATACAAGAACGAAAGCCTTACAGACAAACTCGTACGTTGGATGGATGAAACCTCTGTCAAAGTTGCGATCGGAATCAAACTCGATGTTGATGGGTCGCGCCTACTTGCTATCTTGCCCCAACTTGGTCAACCCGCCCAAGAAGTGGAATTTGGGGTGCTCTGCCGCCTTCGTTGACGATTTCGTTTCCACTTGCGACTATTTACGCTGGTGTTGCTTTGCCAGCAGATTTGACTGATGTATTGATTTGCCTTGCGACAGTGATCGGTGAAAACATTGATATTGAAGCATACGTTTAGTTAAAGGCTGAGTGAAGGATATTAGGATGAGATTCCTTGTATCTCACCCACATGCTCAAGTGTTAATTCCTTGCTGTCGCAGAATGCCAAAGAACTACTGACTACAAGAAGTACAAGTTGTTGCATACCGGCGACTTCTGTGGCGATCTCCCAGCGAGACACGGTGAATCAGATTCGGAAGAAATGTTCGATTAAAAGTATATATAGATTCAGCGTCGCCCTTCAAGCGGTCGACGAGCATGTTAGACCTTGTTGGCTTGTTGCGACACCGCGGCAGACATGGCAAAGGTACCGGCCTGCATGGCAACTTGAGGGTTCGCTTGCAAGTAACTCGCGGCTTCTTGGTTGCCAGTCGTATACCCGGTCGTGGGGTCGGAGCTCGCGCTGATGTGTCCCGACTTGAATTCCGGGTGTGCCAACATGATGAAGAGATTCAAAAGCGCATTGAGGCACATAAAGACACCGGCGACCGTGCCGAGCGTGGCCTTCATACCGAAATCAAGGAATCCGATGAAGAAGATGAAGGCGGCGCGTCCCTTGTACGAGTAGAGAAAGCCAAAGTTTCGTCGGATGCGCGTTTCCATGGACGACAATCGGCATTCAAAGAGAAGGAATAGCGCACCAAAGACAATCACGTAGATCGAGACCAAGGCCCCCGTGATATTGAGCGTGATAATGTTGATCAAGCCCGTGATGCCGGCGATGATCTGGAGGAGAGAGCAGCCGACGTTACAGAGTCGCATCAAGCGCAACACTTTCGGGAGCTCCATCTTTTTGACGTCGTTGATGCGCGACGCGATGGAGGGCTTCGTTGGGGACGCAGGCGGCGCGGGTGAGCTCATCGTCACAATCGGAAATGAACGAAACACCTGCCGCGCAATCCTTCAGTTGAAAGCCATCTTGTTCTATAATTGACGTCAAACGCTGTGCTCTAATTGGCCGTTGATCCAACGGTCTCGCATTTGATTGGCTGGTCTATTTTTAGACCACCAAATGGTGTGTATGCCCCACACCAACCCGCCCACCTCACAGAGGAAGGAATGAAGTTAGCTCAACGTTGAATCTGCGAGTAGAAATATCTCTGCTTGTGGCTTTCGGAACGGTCACTGCACCACCGTGGCATAAGAATATATGTATTCTTTGGAGCCATGATTGGGTTACCTTTTGGGACGCAGGGACCCTTGGTGTTGTCGACAGACGAACGAGTCCCGGGGGATGTAACGGCAACCTTAAGTTCGCCTTGTTTGTCCACGGCCGCCTAATATTTGAGAATGAATGGCGTTTTCGTTGAGGAATCCATGCACCTCGAGCTGGATTTCATTCACTTTGACGTAATCTTTGGCGTTGGACTGGCCATCGCTGCTCGCGCTCTCAAGCACCCTACAAAGCGGCATCAGTCTCAC
This sequence comes from Aphanomyces stellatus, assembly GCA_009835185.1. Classification (NCBI taxonomy): domain Eukaryota; phylum Oomycota; class Saprolegniomycetes; order Saprolegniales; family Verrucalvaceae; genus Aphanomyces; species Aphanomyces stellatus. The sequence continues at coordinate 42,493 of VJMH01007070.1, forward strand.
GAAGAGCATCATTGCGCATGCTTCTTCGGGGGTGAGAGTCGGCGTCGGTGGAACTGCGGAAGACTCCAATACTTCTGTCCGATTGTAAACGTCGTCCAAAGAATGTTCATCGTGGTCGACCAGGCACACGCGAGCTGATGGAAACTCATGACGCACGATTCTCCACCAATGTTTCATACCTCCAGCGCCATGTCGTCGCACTGAAGCAGCTTTATGGGCCCCACATTGGAGCTCTTGGTGAGGCGGATGGTCTCGTCCTCGGTCAAGTCATCGGCCATGTCCTCAAACGGAATCACATGTCCCACATAGCCCCACGAAAAATGAACCCGCGTGCCCTTTTGATTTGCAACGACCACGGTACTCGTCGGTGTCAATTTCGTGTCTAAAAACTTGAGCTTGTCGCTCTCGAGAAATCGAAGCCGCACTGGGATCCAGCTGTAGGGCAGAGGAAAGTAGCGTGAGGAATGACAGAATCGCACGGATTACTACCTGGCCAGTTTGATTGCTGCCCCAAACGTAGATAAAGCCTCCGCACTCACTCACGGCAAGCGCATGCATGGCGCCGCAGACCACTCGGTTAAAGCGCACCAAGTCCCTCGGCCTCTCCGACGCAATTGAAATTTTTGTTGGCTCCTGCACTTGTACGACGGCTTCGCCCAGCCCCAATTGGCCGTTGCTGCCATCGCCCCACGAATAGAGCTTTCCACTAGTGGATCGTCGTGTACTAGGTTTTCCATGCAAACGCACCTGACACACAACGCGACGGAGAAGTTGACTCCACTTGAAATGGAGCGGAATTTGACTGCAGGGCGCACTTTTAGAAGCTTAGGCAGGGCCATGTTGGTCGACATGGTATTATCCTTTCAAATTGTTAGATTGCTCTAGGGCATGTGTATATAATGTCTACTTGAAAGAGGTTTCCCCATTGAAAGACAGACCCTGTCTCGAGCAATGTCAACGAATGACACGACCCCGCCGAGATGGAAATGGCGCGCCGATTGTTGCCCGTCGAAAACGAGAGTTTCTGGGGCGTTGGTCGGTCTTGGAAGTGCCCCAGACCGAGCTGACCAAATCTGTTGCCGCCCCATGAATACACTGAGCCCATGTGGGTCAGAGCGAGTGTGTGGTCGTCCCCCACGACCACTTGGGACACCGTTGCCATCTATCAGTAGGTTTGATCGTATTTGTATGGGAACACCATACCTGAAAGAGAACTGGACTGAGAAGCATGGGTTTGGAGCTGCATTTGACTTTCGTACTGCATCCCAATTGCCCCTTGTCGTTCCAGCCGAACGTGTAGATTTCCCCGTGGTTTGTTAGAGCGACCGTGTGCGTTTCACCCAACTCAAGCGATGAGATGTGTCTTCCTTGAGTAAGCAGGTCGCTCTACATGTACACTAAAAGCAATGGCGGGCGCCATTGTTGTACCCTCAAATCGGAAAAATGTATCATCCAAGATGTTTTATACATCTGCAACACGTTAGACTTTGCCTGAAAGCTCAAAATAATATGTTGCGACTAATTCAATGAAACAATGACGGATTGTCGGGGAAATGCGTCTTACGTGGGGCGACTCTTCATTTAAGACTTTTCGATTATGTGCGATAGCGTTTATAACCTCCTGCCCATTGACTTCTTCAACTTCTTTTTCCATTATACCCAACAGAACTTGCATGTTTTCATGTGTCAACTACAAATTCAATTAGTAGCAAGTCCCATAGATCGGGTTACATTATTGCGAACTAAGAACCCGCGAGCAGCGGCTTGAACAACAATTGCTGCCGCGGCGGATTTCTTAATATGGAGTTTCGACAACATGCGTCTCATCCATTTCTAGCACGAAGTCATATTTATGATGAGGGAATTGTCACCTCAATGCACACAGCAGCATTCATCGCTTGTAAGTAGCGACGACGAGACTGAATACTCCGAGTCCAAGTTTGAATGTGTCTCGCCGCAAAATAGAGTTTTCGAACCCCCCTCTTCAAGGCCAAGATATGAATGACAGTCGACAATTCTTCGCGAATTTTGTATCCGCGATATAACGCTTGTAACTTTAAGGCCAGATACGACCCCTTCGTTGTCAATCGAAAGGCGGAATACAATTTCTTGAGTCCATGCTGCGTCAAGTTCTCAACAATGCACGATTTGAGTGAAGTGTACCGTCATAATGTATGCAGCACGGCTTTGTCGATCCACAAAACGCCGCAAGATATTTCCGCGCACAATAGCTTGCAGCTTGATCATCCCGCGTTTTTGCACAATCAATTTCCGTCGTTGGTGCCGCATTCGAAAGCGAGCTTGAAGAACTCTCACTGCACGACGAAGATCATTGTAACGTTGTGTGTGTCTCCAGCAACGGACATAACACTGAACGCACAACGCAGCCTCAGATTCAGTTCGTTGCCGTATTTTCGTGACGCTTTTTCTCCACCTAATTTGTATTTTTGATGCACTTGACCTCAAGCTCTCAATCCGAAGACGAACACTTTGACCTCGCCATACTTTCTAATATTTGCGGGTGAAAGAAAGCCGTCAAAACATGTACCTGTATTTGTGCACATTTCTCATTCAAGTTTGCCATAGATGTCCGCAGAATATCTTGTATGGCGTCGATTCCTTCCTTTTTAAAAAATAGGAACCGTTCTCCAAATTGTAGAACATCCTTTTTCTACATGAATTTAGATGAGCGAAGCTGTGAATACGGGAGTCACATTGAGGTTCATTAAAATAGGATGCAACCAAAGTCGATTGACAAAGAGGTCACAACGCCTTTGATGGGCCAAGTGTTTTTCCTGCCGATGAATTTAGTGAATTGACGATTGCCAACTATTACCATCGAATACAACCGATGATTTGTGAACTGTTCAGTGCATGAGAATTTTTCCAGGAATTCAAAGTAGGTCCAGCGATGGCAAAACCCTTTTTTTCGGAGCAATATAAAATCCAGGATATCTATGTCTATTAAATACTCATTTTGGATTTGAACTTCATACCTAAGTTTCTCATTTGATTTATGATATATTTGTCGTCAAAAAAATTGGGTTGATTTTGCTGATTTGACTGCAACTTTGTCAAAAATAGTAGTTGCAATTTCTTATACCTTGATGCATTTAATAAAATGGGGCTCAGTTTTGCACAATGACAACAGTATGCTTTCGATTTCAGACACCAATTTTCTTGAGTGAACTTGTCTCTGCAAGTTGGTTACTAAGCCGATCCGAGAAAGAGAAACCGAGACACTGACCTCGTTAACAGCCACAGTTGTTGGCTTTTCATGCATGCTCTGGACAATAAGACATTATATATATTCGTTTTGTATCTCATACCGAGCATATATCCAATATTTTTGGGTCTTTGGAAGTCTTTAGAATGATATCGAGGTTATTGGATGAAGGTATTGCATTTAATCGAACAAAGTCACGAGTGTTGTAGTAAACATCACCCATTGAGTGGAGAATGAAAAAACCATCAGCGCCATCGCCTCTTGATTTGATTAAACTTGAGTGATGTTCAAAGTGATTGCGCACGCCCTAAGTTTGACCGTTAAGCGTCAAATAATTCAATAAATCCACCAAAATAAACATATCGTCTCTGTCGCAATCGTGCATGCTTGCTTCCCCCAAAATGGTCATAATGCTTTTAGTTTTTTTGTCAAGCAGATCAATTACATTCTACAATATTTGTAAGGATTAAAAAAATTAAAAACTGAGTTAAACCTGGTTGTCATGGAAATGTATCTTTGGGATAGAAATGTGCTCGGTCGCATAAATTCGAAGCTCCAGTTTGAAAGCATACTAGGTCCATCATATCTTTTCCGCTGATTTAATATCACAGTATACCTGTGTGAAGAACTGACGAACTTTTTCATCGGTGTAATTAATCAAAAACTGTTCAAAGCAGTTTATTTCGGCGATTTCAAATCCTGGCATATCAATGATCATGATAGAATTCATAGAATTCTCTGAGATGGAGCCACCGCTCAAAGTCTCGTTTATACTTCGTACAAGAAACTGGAATACTTTGTCGTATAATAGATGGCATAATGCATCACGCGTGTTTTCTATTGAATTCTTCGTTGCGGGGACTATGAGGGCCTCGCACCCTTTTTCCATTCGTTGAAATTTGATAAAATCACACAATAATCCAAAGGACAAGCCCAGCAACTCTTCAGCTTCGCTGATGCTTTGTCTGCGTAGATATTAGTTGCTGAATAAATTTCGAAATGTGATTACTCTGCTGCAGAATCTATTTGATCTTTCCCATCACTTTTGAATACAACATGCTTCAGAATTAAAATTGCCGATAATACTTTAAGCACAGTGGAGTAGTCGTTTTCCGTGAACCCAGCAATCAACATTGCTTCCTGTACATGATGATACTTTGAATTGGCACTATATCATACCTTCACGTGACTCAAACATTCTGCTGACTTTGATCCCTCATCGCTGGTTCGTGGGCACAAATGACCTATTTTGAATTTCGTTCTGTTGAAACCTTGAATTCCCGACAATAACAGATTGAAAATGTGATAGCTTGATCGTTCATCCTACAACCTTCAATCAACGCCATGCCACGTAATAGCAACAACCTTGGGACTTGTAACTCTTAGTCTTTCGAAGTGTAAACATTGGATGGAGCATGCAGCCATTTCACCAGTTTTACCGAACGATGTTTTGATGAATTTGCCAAGCCGTGACGAATTTGCATTGAAATTAGTCTACAAACTCGAAATCACTGTGGATTTGTTTGAAAGTCTTACTGGAGCATTTCCAAACGCCTCCAATACGGTGATTGAAGACAACAACTTGAACCCCGTTGATTTTGAAGAGTCACATTGAAATGGGTGTGTAAGTGAGCCCAATATTATACCACCAGGAACATTTGGCCATGATTTCTCTGTCGCATAAGGAGGGTTTGCATTGATCAAATACTACAATCCATTAACTTTCCAGCCCTCAAGCAAATCGTACCTGCAACAATGCTTTGGTTGTTTCAGACTTGCCCGAACCGCTTTCTCCCATGACTACTATGCTTTGGTTGGTAGTGCCACTGATTCCCTTCATTTGTTTCAACGCCTCGTTTGCAATTGAAAAAATACTAGGTTGTAGCCCATTCTCTTGACTCCGATACTGCTTCATTATATTGGGACCGTAGAGTGCGCGTCCATCACTGCTCTTGATTGATTTAAAGGGGTTCAATGCAACCAAAACATTGCCAGCAAAAGTATAAATCTTGTCTTTCATGAATCGTTTCTTCAGGTTATGGAGAATTGATGCTTCGTTGGCACACCTCATCATAACTAAGTCATCAGCAACCTCGTCATCCGTTTCCCAGGTTTCATGAATGGGAACAGTTAAGATCACGCAAGGTTCATCAATTGTTTGCATTTTCACCATGTTTTCCCCTTTTTCACAAGGCACTAGTCGAGCTCGTACGTATACAGGATGTATATTATCATCCACATCGTTCTTCGATGGCCTAGGATTTCGTATCCACAGCGTTTGTGACTCGTTCTTCTCCATTGAAAGCGACACTGTTCCACCACCTGTGTGTGGTTGCCCACTGTAACCGCTAATGTGAAACTGACGACTGGTTCGGTTCTGAATGCCATCGACAAGGCAACATGCAATGTGATGCAAAGTTAGCATACGAATATGTAAAAGAAAAGATCTATTACGTTTTCCGTTTCTTTGACTGCGGCTCGTTGTCATCGTCGGCGTCCTCGGCGTCGCTCTTGGTTTCTTCGTCATCGTCGTTTGACTTCGTTTCTTCCTCGTCAGGCTCAACCACCCCGCCTTCTTCATCGTCTTCGTCATCTCCAGCATCCGATGCGTCTTCATTATCGTTATGAGCCCATACTTTTTCGGGACCATTGGCACCTTGACGCTCACGCATGACTTGAATCGCAGCCAAATGCTGTCCGTATTTGTTGCCAAAAATATTGTGGTAGCCACCTGGACCAGACGCGCATCCTCGGCAACCAGAATGACGCTCTTGAATGAGTTGGCCATCGGCCAATTGCTGTCGAGGAACGCGGCAAATGCTTACAGTTCCGTAATTGTAGTTCTTGGAGTTGATTGCAAATGTACTGCAGAGTCGCTCATAACCAGGCTTCTTCCACTTGGCAATCAAATTAGCATCAGCCAACTTCATGCGAAGGCAATAGTCGTAAACTTCTCTGCTGATCTTGTTGTACTTGTAGAACATGTCGTATACGTATCTGCTTCGTTGCCAATTGATTTGGTGGATAGGCCACATCGACTCACATTTCCGAAGCCCTTCGTGGGGATCTGTCGTCTTCTCTCTCAATTCACTCTCAAGCGCGTCCATGACGGGCTGAATGTATTCATACCCCGGCGGAGGTCGGCCCTTCTTGGTGAAGCGTGACATTCTTCGTTTCGATCGCAGTCCACACAGACGCAACCGAAGGATTCACCCACCAAAGTACGTCGAAGGAATCTCGAAGTTTCACAACAACGGATAAATTCATAATGTATCCGGAAATAGCATATACAAATAACAAGTAAATTTGGCTCATATAAGGAGATTTGACTCAGCCCAAGGACTTGAAGTTTGTATACATGGCAGGTAACGTACATACTGGTTGGTTGGGCGCACTTCAATAACCCGTGGAAAAGCATTCAAAATATATTAATTGTTGGGATATTGGTCAAAACGATTGGAGTGCCCACATTCCATTCGTGAATTCTTCTCCCACTCACCAAGATGCAAAACGAAGCCGGCCAAAACATCGACATCTACATCCCCCGCAAGTGCTCGTGGACCAACCGCATCCTTTCTGCCAAGGACCACGCTTCCGTGCAAATTGCCGTCGCCAAGGTTGATGCCAACGGCGTCTACACTGGCCAAAACGATGTCTACACCTTGGCTGGTTACATCCGCGGCAAGGGTGAAGGCGACATGGCCTTGACCGACTTGGTCCGCAAGGCCGAAGAAAAGAACTAAATGTTCCAGACGCCTCGGAATGATCCATGAAGAGACTCTACAATCACATCACAGTGGTTGCGTAGATTATTTTCATAACAGTATCAATTGCATCCATGGGAAATTGGGTTGTCGACGAAATCGAGTTGCACCTTTACGCAGAAATCGGAAGATGTTAGCCTTGTGAATTAATTTGCAGACCAGTAAATGTCAATTGTGTTGTAAATGCCAGGACAATGAGGTGTTCGGGAAGGGAAATGACAAACCCATATTAATCTGCAGTTAAAATGCTATACACTACGTTGTTAACCATTCAAAATGCTGCAAAACTTGAGTGCGTGTCGAGCATATCCACCGCTTAGCCCTGCGTACATTGTCAAAATCAGGGAGAGTCATCGTCATAAGTGAGCTGACCTGTTGTCCACGTTGCATCATGGTGGCCCCGACAACCTTCATTGTGTCGACATATCGTTCGATGCACAAGGAGAGGCACTGTTGTTGCTTGCTGTCAAGGCGACCTTGAGGCCGGGTAATGCACTTGTTGAAGCATTTCTCTTGCACCGCTTGAGTCAATTCTTGAAGACCCTGCTGTTGAACTTCGGCACGAATCTAACATAACCATAATACGCGTCGATGATGGATCAGAGCTGGCATACCCGAGCCACAATTTCGTTCTTTTGTTGCGACGTGAGGCTCGCTTCGTCCATGTTGAATGTGTTCAAAATTGCGAGTCGCCAAACATTCAGGCCAACCAAAATGCGATATTTCTCGTACACTAGTACGCCTGAAGTACATTACCTATATTAAATTGAGACGTTATTGTACTGTTTGACATACATTGCTTACAACAACGTACGATTTCGGTATTCGAATCCGGATGCAATCCGCATAAGTCGACCGTCGAGGCGATCTTGGCAAACATCGGACATGAACGAGGTCCTGGATGATGCCGTCCTGTGCATTCGACAGAAGAGGATGGATAATGACGTTATGTACAACTTCACGCAAGAAATTGAACGGATCCCAGACTCAAAAGTGCTCGTGATGCGGAAGCTGTCTGAGGCATTAGGTTTGGTACAGGTGGTGTCTGAATCGGAGTCTGAGTCCGAGGCTTCGTCGTCAGGAACAAGCTTTGACGACTCCGTGGGATTGCCATTGTTTGAAGATTCCCGTCCGAGTAGCTCATTGGAAGAAGAAGAAGCTCTTGTCTTTTTTCGGTTCGCCCTTGTGCTCCTAACGTCGATTCGGGCATCACGAGTCGAATGCAGCAGAGACTTTGATATTGTTGCATGGGCTTGGACAGCACTTGCCCTGGAATGGTGTACCAAGTACTCTCTTTTGGAACTACACACGGTGCTTCAGTCATTTTTGGTAACCGCATGCTTGACACAAACTGAAGTTGGGTCCCATCACTCCCACCCCCATGCAGCCCATGCAGATGCAAATCGATTGTTGGACCAACTCACCGAAGTTGTTCTTGATCAATTTTCCAACTGTTTGACCTTGGTTGATCAATCCCTGGAGCTTTGTGCATTGATGTCATGCATCAAGGAGAAACCTCGTGTTTTCTATTCACTTGTGGAAAGTAAAGTTGTTCAAGAGGAGTCTAATCCGTTGATCTCGCCACTGCAACGGCACGCCATGATTTGGATATTGATAGGAAATGTTGTCACCCAACCTTGGTTTGACCCACGAACGTTTACATCGAGCTCATTGTGGCATTCAATGCTCCGCCAAACGAAATCATCCAAAGAAATTACTTTCCAAATTGTCGGCCTGTGGTTTTTCTCCATATTTTTGCCAGCATCTTCGAATTCAGTGTCTTCATTTGTGAACGACCTTCTTCAATCGCTTCAACAAGCAATATGGCTTTGCACAGATGGACCACATTCTCAAATCTACAATTCCTTCGCGACTCAACCTTCACCTTCCAATGTCTCCAACAACGTCATGGTTTCCCTGTTTCACTTGTCCGGTCAAATTCCAGTGCTAAATTCCCACGAAATCCAACATTCATTTTCAGTTTTCATGGATCATTTCAATTCCAGCAGAAACGCCAGTCTCGTGCGTAGCTACCGAGTGCCTGATGCGCTATCACAAATGTCATTCGACGACAACCCAGCTCATGGCTACGGAATACATCAAGTTGAATTGTGGTTAGGTCCTGCATCGTCGACAACCGGGGACGACGGAATTCGAGCATTGCGTGTGACACTTCAAGACGGTACGTATATTTGTATAATTTCATATTGAACAATTAAATAGAGTTTGCTGGTTTGCTTGGACTACCCCTTCGTGGGGATTTCAACATGCAGCATGATATATTTACTACCAAGCACGTCCTAACTCTTGCCCCGGACGAATACATAACCCAGATAGATGTCTCTTGTTATGAATTTCCCCCGACAACGTCGAAGTTGCTTCAACGACGGAGGACATTTATCGGCGCCCTAAGATTCACGACCACGAAACGCGAGTACCCTTGGATTGGAAAGCCCAGTCGGCAAACTCATTTAGATTATTCTATCCAGAACGATCGTTTTGATCGATCCTTGCCTCATGCTAAATTTGACACTGAGGTTTTGTCGCAAGAAGTCAATTCCGATTCATGCGATGATATTGTCGGGTTATTTGGCTCATTCGATGAAGGGCTATTGCGAACACTTGGGGCAACATTTGTCGAGCGCACGTTGCCTCGAACCAGCAATCATATCATTTCGTGTGCAATGAGTTTTATTTCCTTCGTGTTTCGATGCATTTATGCGCTAGACCCGTGGCGTTGCTTGAAGTTTTTTCACGACGAACAACAGCGCATCAATAAAACAATCACGAAGGCGTTGTTTCTGCAAGTTCGACTACATCCAGGTATTTTGCAAGACGTCGAACTCAATCGAGTCGACTTCCAAACATGTGTCGAATGGCTGGCATGCCACCAAACTAACTTGAATGGTCAAAACACGAAAGAAGATACATCTCGGAAGCACCCCCTGATCGATCGATTTGAGGTACACGCTGGCGAAGAGATGCGCTCTATGCTTCATAGCTTGAGCACGGAAGTGAAATCCATGGGCGAATGGGAGGCCAAAGATTGGTGGACGCAACGAGAATTACACGTTGAAAAAGAGATTGCAAGGTGTTTGCACAAACGCATGCAAGTGCAGAGGTCAAAAATCCATGCATACGAAAAGGAACGCAAAAAATGGGAGCGCGATGCCCAGGTCCAGTGAGCGCGATGGATCGTATATTATGAACTCAAATGTCGATTAGTTGCGGATTTCGAAGTATTCGTCTGACCGCAAGTTGTCTAGCGAACAAAATATGGAGTTACAAACTCAAATTAAGGCGCTTGAGTTGAAGCTCGAAAGAACCGAGCGGGAATTGCAGCAGCACACTGCTAGAAGTGTTCAGCTGGAAGGAAAGATCGAAGAGCAATTGTTGCACATTGAGCAGCTTCAATGTATTGGACTTAATTACCAAGCCATGAAAGTGGTACGGTATTGTGTGCTAATTAGATACACAACCGCAACCGAACACTATTTAGAAACTAGCTGGGTGGGAAGAGGACCATTACGCAGATTGGACACACAAGGAAGAAACTCATATCCGCGAAATAGAAAGCATGAAACACAAGTGGCGCCAAGCATATGAGAAGGCTTCTGTCAAGCACGAATCGCATCACGTGGCGAAGCACGTTATAGAACACGACGATAGCCGAGTCGTGGAGTTGGAAAAGGCACTGAAACAAAAAGTTCGTCCTGACTAAGAAAACTAACGTCATGTTTTTGCTCATATTGTCGGTGAACAGGACCAAGCCATTCAGACGTTGAAAGCAATGCTTGAGCGACACCAAAGTGTCTCCGAAGAGAAAGTCAGGTCGGCCAACATGAAGTACGAGAATGCTAAAGCCATCAATCTTGCTCTGCAGGTAGCGTACCGGCGCAACATCCTTCGATCTAACATACATAAAGAGGCGAATTGTGGGATCTCTGACACGAGCACCTCAACCCATGTAGGATCGTTCCACCAATGCATAAGCTTAGCTTTACTCGATAACTAAATCCAAAACTGAGGTTTGAACAAATAGCATATATTTCGAGCGAATGTTATGCCAGAAATTGACTCGCCACGCGCGTCCGAAACCAAACTGACGTGCCACGCGTGGCAAGTCAGTTTGGTTTCGGATGCAAAACTTGGGGTCAGAATGAAAACGATTCTTCATGTTTTTGACTCCAATAAACGATTGAACGAGGCTACCAGCATTTACTCTTGCGAGCAACGACAGAGTACTCGTCTACGAAATTGCTCGCTACAAAGAGCGGGTGTATTAATTTTGCTGGTGGTGCTTTGGCGAGGAGCGAGCATTCAGTTCATCCACGAATAATGGAATCGATTCCATTTTTGGCCCGTCGGGAATTCGGCTAGTGAGTGCTTGCGCTGTGGCGCTCCCAGATCGCTGACGTTGTTTCCATTGAATTTGGCTTTTGAGGATGATAGAGTAAAAAATCAAAACTATATACCCCGTGGCTTGTATTTTTGTCATAAAGTCTAGAAAGACATAAATGCAAAAAGTCAACAACTACAGAGTTTACATTTTACCATCATGTGTATGTAACCCACTGAAATATACCAAAGACAAGAATTCAAAATGACATGATATATAAAAGTAAATATTTTACCCCCTACTGGAAATGACAATAATAAAAATACAAACACTTTAGGAAGTTTAACTTTAATTGGAATTATCGTCCCCACAAGAATTCATTGATTTTTGGATTTAAACATTAATTGTAACGTAAAACATCGATTTAGTGAAAGATTTCCAGCAAACATTTTTCGCGAAATTCCACAACTTGATCCAGAAGGCCAAATTGAGCCCAAATAGATGGTTCGATTAGTCTTTGTTTCGGCTATTTGAGGTATTTTTGGAATATCTCAAATCGCCCAAATACCATAATTCGGAGCGTTGAAATGCAGTGCTGTCAGAAATCCTGCACGGAAAAAAAATTTGAAAGAGCGACCTCCAATATAAAATGTCACATGCTGGCTAATTTGGCAAGTTGACCAGAACTGACCATTTTGTCCCAAAAGTTGATGAGCACGAATTAGCCAATGAAATCCAAACTTATGGCCAATAATATCATAGAATTTTCATATACGAACGTTTGATTGGCTAAAACTCTTGGTCGGTCGCTCTTTAAGTGGAGGTCGCTATTTCGACGTTTTACGTTATTGATGAAAAGTATTATCACGCAACAGCAGAATCCAGGCTAAAATAACTATTTGTATTTCTTCGCTCTTCCATTCGAGGCAGTGGCAAAATGTTTCCGGATTGTCAACGTGCGCACGTATGTCTTCATGATCAAGGGATCATCTGTTCGACTATAGCCATCTTTCAAACGACCAAACACAGAATTCTTGCACTCATGATTCAATACTGTCATTTTTAATGTCACCTTCACAAACAATTAGAACTTCCACAATGAAAATTGCTTACTTTGTGTCTTCCATCGACAGCTTGTTCCTCGACAGATTCAGCGTCGAGCTTAAAAAGGGGAATCGGGCGGTCGAGAGCGTCAAAGTAACCATGCATTGTATGAGAAAGAGCAAGAATGTTGTTCTTGTCTGCTTTGAATTTCTTGCAACGTGGATATTTATCACAATATTGCTTGGACATCAAATGGACCTTTTCAGCTTTCCCCAAAAACTCAAAAGCCGATTTTTTTCAATTCGTTGATAACGAAATTCTTCAGTGCTTGGGTCGGAAAGCGAGATGAAATCTGAGACATCGTTTCTTGTGGAGAGGCTGAATCTCTTGGGTTATTATCGCCAAATTTAACTCGTCGTAAATTGGACTCGTTTGATGGACGAGCTTCTTGGTCAACATTTGACAATATAGTGAGATTGTTCAGCGGAGAACCAATTGTTTGGTATTCACTACGGAAAATGGTGTCAAAATCCATAGCTTTTTCCTCTATAAATTATATCAATACGAGAGGAGAGACAGCGAAAAATCTCACCTGATTTGAAAAGAACGTGGACCATCAATTTCTTGTCTTCGTATATGAACGCATCAGGATGATTCCGATCATAGTATCCGTGGCTTTGATCAGCGATCCGATAGAGTCGGGAACGGACTCCTTTCACATCAAGGGCATTCTCCACAGAGCGATTCACCACCCAAAACACACTTGGAGATAATGCGCTGACTGCACCTGGACAAGCGCACGACGGAAGAGGCCCAGAGAACGTTCACCGTGAAATTTCGAGAAGGCGATGGGACGTCGTGCCGCCAAGACTTGGACGAGGCCGTCCGTCTCTACTCGCACGCCATGAATCTACATGAACCTCGTCTTGATCTACCCTGACGTCGTCACGGATGCGCTGACCAAGCGCGCCAAGATCTACATCAAACTCTCCAAGCCGAAGCTCGCGGCCGTGTACCAGGGCGAAATTGCCTCTCCGACCGGCGCACTCAGTCGTCTTGACATGAATTCTTGCGCCGCCGGGCGAGTATTGGAAGCATCTTTCAAGCGTCGGTCCAACGCAAAGGAAAGCCCGAGAAGTGAAAAGAACATGGAAGTGGCGACATTGACCCATCAGTTTGCCGTCCTGCAGATCGAACTCGCGCGCAATTTCATTTGCAAACAGTCACCTGCACGATGTTGGTGGCATTTTTGGGCGGTTTGATCTGCCGCATGTTTTGCTCGGTGGACTCGAAGGGATACATCTTGACGAACAAGAACTCTGCGTTCAAGGTCAACTACACGCGCAAGTTGGAACATTTTGCGCGATCTCACGAGGATGTCGCAGTGTAGTCATGTCTACAAACTTGGCGGACAGCGAGTGGAGGTCAACATGGATGTGAAGCAGACTCGGGAGCAGCCCAGAGCGCATAGCGCAGCAAACACACCAATAGCCGAGGGAGACGAGAGACACCCCATTTGCCGAACTGAACCGCCAATACGAATCGGTGCGACCGCCGCCTATTGGTCACCAACCTTGATACTTGACGTAGGCGCTGCAAAATTACGTGCCGGTCTTCATCTTGGGCAGGCCATCGAGCAGTCCGAGGTGATTTTGAGCGAGTGTCAAAACTCATCGGGCGCGAGCAAGCCATGGGGCATGCTCAAGCGACATAACCTCCCCTCCACGTGGCTTGTCGAGAGCTATTTCCAGACCATTACACTCGACGCCGACGCCGCCATCAGTTCGTGGACAGTGTCGAAAACCGCGGCCCAGCAGCCATCCGCGGACGACAATGAGACCGTCGGCTTTGAGCGGCTCTGCCATCGACCACCGGCGCAACTGGCGGTACGCGGAGGCTCAGGTAGCCATTTCGGCGCTGGTCACGACGGCGCTCGAGAGCTGTGTCGGAGAGGTCCAGAGCGGCGTCACTGACATAACAACGTGCACGCGAGTTTTCTGTACGTCACGGG
>VJMH01007075.1:0-24409 GCA_009835185.1 Aphanomyces stellatus
GCATCGACATGTTCCTTGGCTTCGTGCAAGGCCGCGTCGATGTGCTGGCGTTGTTGGTTGAAAAAGTCGGCCACTTTGGCGTTGAACTTGGCGTCGTAGTCGCTCGCCTGGACCTTGAGCTGGTCAAAGTGCTGGCTGAGCGTGGCCAGCGACGCCTGCACGTCGTCCAAGTGTTGCTTGTTGGCTGCTTCGACATGGCTAGGAAGGGCCTGGGCCGACGCTTTCAAGTCTTCCAGCGCATGCGTGGCGTTGGCGAGAGACGCTTGGAAGAAGTCGGTCGCGTTGTGGTTGAACTGGGCGTCGTGATCTGCGATCTGCTTCTTCAAGTTGTCCAAGTAGTCGCTGGCTTGCTTGATGCTCGTGTCGACGGATGTCTTCAAGTTGGTCAAGGTGGTTTGGGGGGCGCTCATGATGTCACGAGGTGGTCAATTCTTGAATGGCTCCTTCTGCGACCTGGGTAGGCTCGTCGTCATTGCAAGGGAGATTCGTATCTTTTGCCCTCGTCCACTTCACAACAACCCAACACGCGAGTGCACACAGGAATTACGGATAATCTCGAGTGTTTTCAAAGGCAGACTTTTATCCGGAATTCGCTGGATGTTGAAGTTGCCACCCAGGCATTCGCCAATCGAATCACCCCGTCGAAGTGCGTCGCAGTCCGACGACGAATCTACTTTCTGATGTGCATTTCTTTTATTTGGATAGGACAGACCTCATTCCTTTTTACTCCGGAGTACACCATTGATACAATCAGTCGCTGCTTGTATGTTTTGCCAACGATGGCTTGACTGCAAGTTAAGTCACACGGACTATCGCCATGATACCTCATTCTACGTTCTGTTGTTATGTGCCAAAGAGAGGCTTGCTCGCTTTTCAAGCGACATCGTTCCCATTTGAAAACACTCGAGATTATCCGTAATTCCTGTGTGCACTCGCGTGTTGGGTTGTTGTGAAGTGGACGAGGGCAAAAGATACGAATCTCCCTTGCAATGACGACGAGCCTACCCAGGTCGCAGAAGGAGCCATTCAAGAATTGACCACCTCGTGACATCATGAGCGCCCCCCAAACCACCTTGACCAACTTGAAGACATCCGTCGACACGAGCATCAAGCAAGCCAGCGACTACTTGGACAACTTGAAGAAGCAGATCGCAGATCACGACGCCCAGTTCAACCACAACGCGACCGACTTCTTCCAAGCGTCTCTCGCCAACGCCACGCATGCGCTGGAAGACTTGAAAGCGTCGGCCCAGGCCCTTCCTAGCCATGTCGAAGCAGCCAACAAGCAACACTTGGACGACGTGCAGGCGTCGCTGGCCACGCTCAGCCAGCACTTTGACCAGCTCAAGGTCCAGGCGAGCGACTACGACGCCAAGTTCAACGCCAAAGTGGCCGACTTTTTCAACCAACAACGCCAGCACATCGACGCGGCCTTGCACGAAGCCAAGGAACATGTCGATGCACTTGTGCACCACGTGTAAAGTGTGGCGTTTTCTTGTCAACCAGTCGCTAACTAACAGTACTAACGATAATCACATATTTGTTGAGTAGGATTCATTATTTACGTCATGTTCACGATGTTAGTATTGTGCTGTCGAAGGAGCAATTGGATTATTAAATGCAGGGCTGTTGTCGACAGAAATCATGCACCAGTGGCCCCAAGGTCGTCTCTCATGAAAACTGAAGTCATTTGCCACATTGCCCAGTCTAAATCTATATCGAAAAGTTTGTGTGATTTGTTGGTGATAATCCACGTCCGGTCGTGATGGTTCTGTGTAGCCAAGAGGTGGAAGAGACGAGAGATCGAGAATTGGTATATGTATCGATTGAAACGTCGCCGTCGATCCTTCACGATCGGACTTTCCATCGTGCTTGGTGAGTTCCTTCGTGTCATGCTCGTGGGAGGTCTTGTCGTGCGTCACTTGGAGCTCATTTGAACGAGATCAAAAGCGATCCACTCAATGGCGCGAAGTGAACTTTAGAATCATCCCGTTGATTTGCATTGCAACACTTACTTTACAACCCCACACATCCGGATAGTATTGGCTAATGCCTGGCGAAAGCGATTTTCTCATTCATGCTTCTTCGTTCTCTGCGATTGCAATGACGTCGTTCATGAGCGGGCCTGTGCTGATGCGAACAAGGGGTTCAATGGCCAAGACCTTAGGATCTCTCTAATAGACAGAATCATCAGAAGGCGGCATCATGATGGAGGCAACCTTGAAGAGATTGGGGTCTTGCGACGGAGGTGGAGGCTATGTCGATATATATGATCATGGCGAGAAGAAGAGTCCATGTACCCGAAGTGTCAAGGACACATGCATGCCTTCGAGGACCGAGGCAAGATGCTGGGGAAAGGAATCCCATTTCTGGACAAACTAAATCGATTGTGAGGGACGAAGTGTGACACTGGCGGTACATGGTAATAATGTGTCGCGAAACAACCAAGGAACGCCTCCACAACTACAGAGAGTGCATGAAACGAATTTGCAAGCGGTGGGTCAAGTAGACGACGGCCCTCCATATGCATTCGTACCTTCGTTGAAGAGGATGACATCGAGATACGTGAGGCCGATGGCGCACCGCATCTCAAGACAAGGATGAAGCGCCACATACAACACAGACTCGGACGGTACCGCAAGCTTGAAGCTGAAGACCGTGTTCTCAGGCTCAATGGAAAGCTGGCAACTGTAGCAGAAGAATTTCTCTACATGAATTGTTGAGAAGAATGACGGAGAGGGGGTGCAAGATTGTACGATTTGCATCACGCGTGTGAATGGCGCGGCGGCAGGTCGGGCAGGCGACGTAGCTACGATACATCATCAGGTGGAACGAGAGGACAGGGATGCTCACAGCATCGAATCGACGGACGCGCGCTCGATGATGGCGCACGGGACGAAGTTGTGTTTCACTTTCGGCGCGGCCATGGCGGCGTGAAATGCAAAATATATTGAATATGTTTTATTTCAACAACTTGTTTGTATAGATTAAAATAAAATTGATGACACTCGTCCATTGGAGGACACAACGAGATTTAAAACCAAATGCTCTCGATTCGGCGGGCGGTCCAGCGCGCGGCGCGCCATCCCTTGGTCGGCGGTGGTGGTGGCGGCGGCCGCATCGCATGCCGACCCATGGTGCACCCTGCGTTCTCCAACATGCACCATGTGTCCGCCCGATGGATCCATTCATCGATGCATGACGACGTCGGACAAGGCTACGTCGGCCAGTACAGCGAGACAACAGGTGAATGGGAACCTGATCGATCGCACATGGAAGAGATCGTACGCAAGGGAGAATTCATGGACCAAGATGTGACGCTGCAGACGCTCATTCGCTACGACATTGACGAAGCACGGCGGCTCTTCCGCAAGGTGTTGCAGACGTACTACCATAACGACATGGGGATGTGGAACAAATGGGCGGTCATGGTACGACCATCGCAGGGATATCGATGATACCCATGCCGCTGTAGGAATGGCGCGACGGCAAGGTCGACCTCGCGCGCAAAATCTTTGTCAAGGCGTCCAAGATCCGCTTCCACCCGATTTTGTATCTCTCGTGGGCGACGATGGAGCGCGAGTTGCAAAACTACATGGAAGCGCGGCGGCTCTACAAGCTCATCCTCGCGACGGAAGGCAACGAGAGCTCGCTGGCCGTCATGGCGGGCACCGGCCTCGCCATGATCGAAGACAAGTGCGGCAACGCCGACAGAGCCAGGTCGGGTGCCCCACACGCATAAGATGTTGACAGTCGTCGCCAGGCGCATGTTTCTCCAGTACAAGAAGCGTTTTCCTCACGACTTGCATTTGGCCGAGGTCGATCCATTATGTCCCGACCTTGCCTCAATTGTTTTTGACTAGGCCCATGCGTTGTTTGAAGGGCGCCATGGCAACCTCAAGCTGTCCCGCCAACTCTTCGACGCGATCACGAAATTCCCCGATTGCACACAGCAAGTCTATCACGTACGACGACGACCCATTGCCTCATTTCATTTGGTGGGCTCATGCGACGAGGCACAGGCGTACGCGCATTTGGAGTACAGCTCTGGCAACTGGGAGTATGCGCTCGCGATCGTCCACCGCGGGTTGGCCCTTGGGACCAAGAGCGGCGAATTGTATTTCCTACGCGCGCTCGCGCTTTGGAAACTCGGCGAAGTCGACAATGCCCGCGAGGTGTTTGATTACCGTACGACGAACAGAGGATAATGATGGACGATGACGCGCCGCTGTCATCGTAGAGACCAAGATGTCGGTGCCGAATCCGCGCAACTTTAACGCGTACGCGCTGTTTGAAATCGACCAAGGCAACCTGAACAAAGCACGGCTCATTTTCGAGGACATTTTGAGAAAAATGCCCACGAGCGTCTCTAACATCACGGTCGGATGCCCAACTCGCTTGCTCGTCTGACACGGGATAGAGTCTGGCGGAACTGCATGTGCAGTTGCATGGGACAGAGGAAGGCGTGACGCGCGGCCGCAATGTGTTTGAAAATGGCGCGGCCATCTCGGGGGACAACATGGAGCTGCTGCATGTACGTAGTTGACCATCCGAGCAGGATGGGACATGCCATGTGTAGAACTGGGGTGTCTTTGAAGAGAAACACGGATCGGTGGACCGCGCCAAGAAATTGTTTGAACAAGTACGTGGTGTTGTCTTCGGGGCGACGACAATCACGATGCGGGAGTAGGCGACGGAGAAAGCGCCATGGGTGAGCACGTACTGGATGTCGTTGGCGCGCGTCGAGTCGCTGCGTGGAGACATCCAAGCGTCGCGCGTGGTGTTGGACAAAGGTACGACGACGTCATGGCGAGGACGACAACGAGCGGACGCGTGGCAATAGCGACGATGAAGTGCACCAACCAATTGCCGCTGCTCGTGAGCTTGGCCCAACTAGAATTGAAGAATCGGAATTTCAAGGAAGCGCGGGAAGCATGCATGGCCGCGCTCAAGATTGACAAGAAGCGAGGAGATCTATGGAACTTGAGGTGAAGGAGATGGTTGCCTTGTGGACGACTCAACAATCAACAGGGCGCTGATTGAACTCCCACACAACGCGGACCGTGCGATCGGGGTCATTGAAAACGCCCTCAAGGTAAAGCAGGCAGATGGAGACGACGATTGATGAGATGTAGACCATCCCGCCACACGATATCATGAGTTGGAGTGTCCTCCTCTGCACGTACGCCCGAAGTCATTCCCTCGTTGGCGACTTGGAGAACGCCGCCAAATCGTACAACGAGTCCATCCGTCTTGACCCAAAGAACTACCACACGCACATGTACCTCGCCGAGTTCCTCGAGAAAATTGGCCGCGTCGATGAAGCAAAGGAAGAGTACGAAGTTGCGGGCGCCCTCTGTCCACGGCACAAGCGCCGATCGGTCCAAGAACGGCTCGCGCGGCTCGCTCAATCGAGCGTTTAATTGGCTGAAAAAAATGATTTATTATTTTCTACCAATCAAAAGCGAGCACTCCTATCCAATCATCAGAGCCTCGGTCGATCTGGGGTGTTTCAAAGTTGAAGTTCTCATGTCGACCGACAAGAAGACGAACAAGCAAGGCGGGTTCCAGTCGCTGGGCTTGAGCCCGCCGATCTTCAAGGCCGTAATGGCCATGGGGTACAAGGTGCCGACCCCCATTCAGCGCAAGTCGCTTCCGCATGTGCTCTCGGGCAAAGACGTGGTCGCGATGGCTCGGACAGGGTCCGGGAAGACCGCTGCCTTTCTCATCCCGATGCTCGAGAAGCTCAAGGAGCACAGCAAGAAGATTGGTGTCCGCGCGCTCGTCTTGTCACCAACGCGCGAACTCGCTGTCCAGACGATCAAATTCGCGAAGTCGTTGGCGAAATACACGTCGCTCAAAGCGTGCTTGATCGTCGGGGGGGACTCGATGGAGCAACAGTTTGAAATGATCGCGTCGAACCCAGACATCATCGTCGCGACCCCCGGTCGTCTCATGCACTTGCTGCAGGAAATCCCCGAGTTCAACCTCCAGGCGATCGAATACGTCTGCTTTGACGAAGCCGATCGCATCTTCGAAATGGGGTTTGCCGAGCAGCTGCACGAAATTCTCTCCAACATGCCGGCCTCGCGCCAAACGCTCCTCTTCTCAGCGACGCTCCCCAAGGCGCTCGTCCAATTTGCCCGCGCTGGCTTGACCGAGCCCGAGCTCATCCGTCTCGACGTCGAGAGCCAGATCTCGGACCAGCTCAAAGTCAGCTTCTTCACCATGCGCACGGAAGACAAGCATGCCGCGCTCGTCTACCTCCTCCGCGATGTGATTCCGTCGACGGACCAGACGATCGTCTTTGCCGCGACGCGCCACCACGTCGAGTTTCTCAGCGAGTTGCTCGCGTCCGTCCACCTCGAATCGTCCTGCGTCTACGGTGACATGGACCAAACGAGCCGCAAGATCAACATTGGCAAGTTCCGCGCCAAGAAGACGCCCATCTTGATTGTCACGGACGTCGCCGCCCGTGGTATCGACATCCCGCTCCTCAACAACGTCGTCAACTACTCGTTCCCGGCCACGCCCAAATTGTTTGTTCATCGCGTCGGTCGCGCGGCCCGCGCCGGCCGTTCCGGTGTCGCCTTCAACTTTGTCGACCCAGACGAGATGCCCTTCATGGTCGACTTGCATCTCTACTTGGGCCGCCGCCTCGAAGATTCGGCGCCCGTCGACGTCCCCGCCTACACGCTCGCGACGATGGCCGTCGACAATGTCCATTATGGATCGCTTCCCCAAAACATCCTCGACACCGAGAACGAGTGCCTCCGCGAGACGTTGACGCGTCACTCGGTCATTGCGCCGCTCGTGAGTGTCTGCAACAACGCGTACAAGATGTACTGCAGGTCGCGCGCCGAGCCGTCCAAGCAGTCGATCAAGCGCGCCAAGGAAATCCCGACCAAGAAGGTACGACACTTGATATTTCGACTTGGTTTTGACGTGGGGGTGCACACAGGTCCATCCGTTGTTTCTCGGCTCGCTCGATGAATCCCAAATGGGCAAGGAAGCGTATTTGGACAAGTTGAAGGGCTTCCGCCCCCAAGCAACCATTTTCGAAGTCGCCGTCGGCACGCATTCACTCAAGAAGACGTCGCCTGGCGTCGTCATGATGAAGACCAAGCGCAACTTGCACAATGGAATCATCGACAAGAACGTCAAAAAGGCGGCTGTCGCGACCACGACGTCGTCCGAGCCCGAAGTCGTCGACGAAAACTTGAACGAAGAGGAAGTCGAGGAATTTCGCGCCAAGTTGAAGGAACAACAAGATTTGTTGGACGCGGAAACGGAAGCCGCCGAGGCGGCCGCCGCCATCGCAGGTCAAAAGCGATATTTGTCGGCAGCCGACAAGCGCAAGGTCAAGAAATTGAAGACCCAAGGCGCGACCGTGGACATTGATGCTTTGCTCAAGGAAAAGGAAGAGGCCAAGGCGGCGGTGGCTGCCGCGGCTGCCATCAGCACGGCTAACGACGACGACGACGAGAAGAAGGATTCGTTCAAGGACGAAGAAAATTACATTGGCTACGCCAAGGAGCAAGACATGGCCAAGGAAGAAGCGTTGGGCCGTGGCACGGAAGGCGGCCGCAGCAACGCATTTGCCCAAGCCCGCTTGGAAGATGCCATGTTGGACGTGAACCCGGACGAAGCCGTGGCGCTCAACAACAAGCGCCGCCTCTTGCATTGGGATGTGCGCAAGAAGAAGTTTATCAAGACGACCGTGGGCGACCTCAAGAACGGCACTCTCAAGCGACGCAACGAAAGCGGCGCCCCAGTCAAGAAGCAAAAGATCGGCGAGACGTACAAGAAATGGCAGCAAAAGCAACACAAGCGCGCCAACGTCACGGGCGCCGAGGAAGGCGACGATGCCCCCAAGCTGGATTACCGCAATGGGCGCCCGGCGCCGACCCAGCGGGTCAACAAATACGCCAAGAGCGAACTGCGAGAGGAAGGTGCGATCCGGAAGGAAGAGAAGCGAAAGGCTCGGTCGAGTGGCGACAGGTCCAAAATGTCCAAGAAGCCCGTCAAGTCAAATCGCGGAAAAGGCAACATCAAGGGCAAGACCCACGGCGCCCCTACGAAGAGCAAAATGTTCATTCGACGTTAATAATAGACTATGTAATCATGACAGAAGCAGCCAGCCCTTTGTTTGTTGTGTGTTGGGTACTTCAAATATATTACTCGGGGGCAATAAAAATTCACCACACACAATGATGGGCTCTTTTCAACAATTCACATGGATGGCAGTTTGAAAAAATAAATAAGTGTATTGAAAACTACTTCGTATATCGCTTACAAAAATGGCATCCATCCGATGTACATTTGGGCCAAATTTTCGTCGGATGTTGCTTCTGAAATCAATCGATCGACTTGGCCCTTCACACTCAGTGGCAGTGTTTCGTGCTGCTGTTTCTTGCCCAAATTCCAAATACCTCGGAGTCGATCGTCAATTGTTTTCAACATTGTTTTGGCTTCGCTGTTGACTTGTTCATTAGCTGTGGTCTTGATTGAGCTTGAATTCAAAACTTGTTTGCTCTTGCTCCGCCCCCACTCAACCAATGGGTCGTGCAAAAATGATTCTAGTACACTCCGCAATGTTTCACGATTCGCTCGCAAGAGTGTTAACGTCACTTCTGCCGAGTGGCGATATACGCCTTCAACGCCACTCAAACCAAATGCGTCAACCATATTGGGGGTCAATCGAAAGGGGACAATTTCTGGACGAGCGAGTTTCAACCCTTTGTCGAACAAGCAATCGAAATCAACATGGACACATTCCCCAGTCGTGCAATCAATCAAAATGTTTTCACCGTGTCGATCGCCCAACCCAACAATGTGACCCACCATTGACCACACTGCGGCCGATCGAACGAACATATCTCTAGCAGTATTGACGTTAGCGAATAACATGATTAATGGGATAATTATGTACCTTGCTTCATACCACGCCGTCGGGTCACTGAAATTGTTTAGAAACCATTGATGGAACCGTGGGGTGAAAGCAGGGTGGCACAATATTTTGCTCCGATATAGCATTGTCATTTTTGGTAAGTCATGAGTGTATTGTTTTTGCATGTTGAGAAATGAATCCTTGATGTCAGTTGTCAGTCGAACGGGTTGCAAAAACCCTTGTTCCGTCTTGTAAATTTGAGAAATCAAATGCCGCATCGTTCTCGTGTCTGGAACCCACTCCATAAGTCCGCTTTCTTCGTTCAAACAAATAACAGCATAGGTTCGTAAACGCAACTTCCGTTTTCGTCCGTCCGTTTCGCGTTGCAGTAATTTATTCATGAGGGTGTTGAATTCCATCATGCGTGCATCTTTTCGCAAGTCACCATGTTTTTCACGCTTGCACAAAAATGCGTAAGTTTTCCCATCAGTACCTTGGATTTGAATTCTTTTTGGTTTTTCTTTTGTCAACATCACATCCGCTTTATCGCCGAACGATTTAATGTAAACATCACTCTCGGGGAGGTCACGGCGATTGATTACATTCTGAATCGGCAATAGAACCTTCGCCCGTACTCGGGTCAAACGAATGGGCATTTTTTTTTGGTTTCCAGGATCAAATTCAGCCAATCTAATCAGTTCTTCCACCAAACGCATGCCTTCACTCAATGCATTTGCCATGTCGACTTGACTCGAGCTACTCAATTGTTTTTGTGCAACCTTCAGTATTTCTATTGCTCTTGATTTTCGCTGTGTATTGAGAGACTGCGCCAATCCAAGAACATACCACATGGCTCGTTGAGGAAATGTGATTAAGACTCTGACCATAATTGCTTTGACGCCTTCTACTACCGTAGGATTTGGATGACATATTCGCGAAGTAACTTGGGGAAAGCACACGAGCCACATACTTTCTGGTAAGCTATGTAAGGCATCTAAAATGATCTTCGAAATTTGTTGCATCAATCGATCTCCATCTTGGTCAATTTCAAGTCGATAAGTACGCTTGGGATTGGATTGCAAAATTTCCCCAAACTCATACCAAAGGGTCAATAAACGGGGGAGCGACTGAAACAAATATTTGTCACTTCCCTTTAACGACAACACGTAATTTTGAAGGACGTGGGGTAAATAACCGTAGGGATCACCTGCGCAGTCATCTTCGCCTCGGCGGTCGTTTTCAAGCAAAACTTCGTAGTACTTGGCCATGCAAAAATAACCTTTTGCATAATCCTTGTCGAATTCGATAACTGATTTGTATCGTTCAATCACATGCTGGCCTTGTTTTTGGCTCGACTGTTGCATGTAGTTTGTCGCCAACAACAACGTTTTGGCATGGAAATGATTGTCCGTTGGATGCTTTTTGAGCCTCGATAAATCTACTGGGATGGGTTCCAGTACATGAAGGGCCTCGTATATTTTTCCACGTTCTACCATCAGTTTTGCTTGTTGGATTATTGCATTGCGGTTGCCCAGTGCTTGGGCGTGCATAATTGCGCTTTCGGCTGTCCTCAGCAATCCTTCCTTTCGAGCCATTTTCCCGTATTGCAACCAATTCGAGGATATAATACTTCGATCAAGTTGCAATTCTTCAAGCATGACGCGTCGGAGTGCCAAAACGGGCTCTTGAAATTTCAAAGCTGGGGCCATCATGGAGTTCCTTCGGTTCCAAGGGCATTGATTTGGCCACGCTTGAGCTTTATTTGTAGCTTTTGAGACCAAAAATCCTTGTTCGAGCTCATGCAAGAAATGGAGTTGGTGGAGCAACGGATACACTCGTTGGTAAGACTCCTGTGACGCAGCAGCAAGTGGTCCCATTATGGCCAAACGGGCTTCTTTGAGCTGTAAATGCATGTTATCTTGATCTTGATGGAAGCACAATATTGCTTTTGCGAATTTCATTCCCATGACGTGTTCATTGTCAATTTTAACCTTCATTGCATCGGTTGTCAGTTCGGTGAGGAGATCCCAACGTGAGAGACGCCACGCACATTCTAAAGCGCAAGGGTAAACAGCAGGAATAACGTCAGGGTACTGATTCACGATTCCTCGAACGTGCTGCAAGGCACCTTCTAATCGCCCCAATTGAATCATGCATTTTATGACCCCCGAGTACAACAAACTGCGTATTTCAACTTCAACATCAGCGCCATGAATATGATGGATAGCCTGTTCATAGCAAGCCAAAGCATCTTCCCATCGAGCTAAATGTTCATGCTCAAGAATAGAATATTTCAATTCTTGAAAGGAGCCTGTTGGTTGCGGATGCAACCAGCGTCTTTGAATGGCAAGACCAAGCAGAGCATCAGGTTCCTCCAAACTCCCGTACATTTGTTGCATTTTGCTTATATCGTTCGACGTCATTTTGACTGACGTGCCTCCTTGCTGTCTCAAGTGGCTCTCAAAGTACTGAATTGCTCGGGCATAGGCCTTAATTTTGAATGCAGCCGATGACAATAGCGATAGCGGTATATCCTTCAGGAATTCCTCCACAATTTCTTTTTCTTGGTCAAACATCTCGTCAATATGCTTCGTGATTTGCGCCTGCTGGCTCAAAGCAATTTTTTTTCGTTGATTTGCCCACACCCATTCGTTCAATTCATCAAGCATCGAAAAAACAGTTTGCGCACATTGATGGTGGTGACTCGAAACCGCTTCGTTTATTGTCTCCAAGCTGTCCTCTTGCAAAACGCTGATGATCTCCCTTTTTACCATCCCGTATGATGATGACTGTTTGAGCACATTTTGGACCAAGTATGGAAGAAGAAATCGCGCCATTTCCAGAGATATCATTAAAGCTCGTCGACACGCCAAGAAAATATTACGTTCTGGAAACGTTGACTGATCAATGAGTGATTTGCACCATGATACCAACCATTGGTCGTAAGCAACCGAGCCATACAATTCATAGAACGTTGACGACGCGGGAATTGAGGACGGCTTGAAGTTAGGGGCTTGATATTTTGTGGACCAATATGGAGCGATAATTTTGTCAACCCCCTTACTGTGAAACTGGCGCTGCATCCATTCAGGCATCGTCGAAGTTGACGGAACAAACCCCGGTGAAGGTGCTGTTGCAGCACTACTGTCCGTGGATGATGAATTAAGTTGAGCCAAAAACTGAAGAAGTTGCTGAATTGACAAAGCAATCACATCAGTATTTTGTGGCGCAGCACGCAGTTCTTTGACTAACAATGTTTGTATCAAATGACACGCTAGGTTCTTGGTGCTCAGTTCACTTGTTGTATCTGATCGAATTGCTTGAGGGGTTATTCGTGCCATGTCAATAGCCCCTAGCGCTCCAAGTGCTTGAGCCACCAAAACTTGCATCATTTCGTGGGTTTCCAGCCGACTCAGCTGCAATAGCTCTTTTAATAACCCCAAAATACACGAATGTACCAGTCCTTCATCAAGTGACAATATTAAATCCTGTACTTCTCGACTTCGGCTGTTTAATATGTTTGTAAGGTGCAATAATCCAACTTCACGTACAGCACCATCCCAATGACGCAAAAGCGGCAAAATTTGTTGAATGACTTCGTGGATTGGTTGATTTTTTATGCATAGCGGAATTTCAGCAACAGAAGGAACCAATGAGAGAAGAAAATACACGGATGGATCCTTTAGCGAGGAGGGCTCCAAGAAAATTAGTCGCAATACTTCCAAAGCCATCTTTTGTGACTTCTTGTTAAATATAATTGTTTCCGTTTTCAAAACATGGGCTTGAAACAATACTTGTATTGGTTCAATGCAAGGTAACAAACTGACCACAATGGACAGTACATTTGATTTAATTGCATCAGGGGATAGTAATCGCACGAAAGTTCGCCATGCTTGACATGCTGCAAGAATATTTTCTTCATTGGCTTCTTGGGATGCTAATTTTAAGGTTGCCATAATTTTTGGCACAAAATTGTCTAAATCCCCAATTGTGTCAAAAAGCGATAGTAAAACTTCGGTGCATTGGATTGCCCGAATACAATTCCTGTTATTTTTCGACATAAGCTTTTGACCGAGGAATGTCATCACCGCGAGAAAAAACTGTTGCGAAATGTGAAACTTTTCTGATCCATTACCATGGTCTTCGTCATCCAAAAATTGCTTGCATACTTCGATAAAAGATTTCTTTGCAACTTTAGGACGATCACCTGCCAATTCCCACGCCAGAGCATAAATGATAGTCAAAGGTTTATGTTGAATTACATCGCGAATACCAACATCGTTTGGAATAAATCCAAAAAAAAACTCCCATTCAGCCACGTTATTGAACGATGTCACCTTTTGCATGAGCATTTCCTTCACAATAGCCAGAATGTTTTCACCAACGAGGGCTGCAACGGTTGCCCCACTCCCATACGCGCTGGCGAACATTTCCAACAACACCACGTTTTTCGTCACAATTAAATGGGGTAAGACATGTGAGGCATTTTCTTTGGCATAGACGGAGAGATCGACTTCGCTTCCAAGAAAAGTAGCCAAAAATTCCGCAAGAGAATTATCGGGGAGAAACAACTCGACCAATGCGACATGAATATGTTCTGGGAATTGAAGACACAGTTGCTTCCACGTTAGCTTTTGGCTTGAAACCATATTGTTGAGATCTTGCATTATGATGTGTTTTGTCGATGTTGCAGAGTGTTTCCACACAGCTAAGAGACGGAAGAGCAACATGAAAAATACGTCGAGTTCCAAACTCTTGTCCAAATCGCAACAGATACCGAGAGCTGCCATGGCCTTGCAAGCACTTGGTGCCAGCTCAGGATTTTTTAGGCTTGTATTGAAAATCCCAAATAACCTTCGGTTATCATGATGTGCATTGGTTTCAGTAAACATGACTTCTAACAAAGGTAGAATTACACCAATGTTTGCAGCGACAATGTGGCGATAACATGAATTCGAATTGCCCAAAACGTCCAAAAATTTCCACGCAAACGAAGGGGGGATGTCATTCACTGGGAGGTGTTTCATCAATACAACCATGGCTAGCAGTGCCTGTTGGACAATAATACTGTCTGACGAATTCACTGCTAAATTTTCAACTTGAACAATAATTTCTCGCGATTGGGGTAATTTCAGTCGTGGCGGTCGGCCACATCGACATTGAAAAACGTTTTCGTTGACAAAATGTTTCGTAATTTCGTTGAATCGCGTCTTTGTAGAAAGTGAAGGGTCAAAAACAAATGCCATGCAACAACAATATTTCGCCAGGGCAGCAACAACAACCGATGACAAAGTGACATCGGACGACAGTGGAAGTAAAATGTCCAAAAAAGCAAACCAAACGCTTTCGAATGATACTGTACGTGACTGACACATGGTAAATGCCAAAAATGGGGCCAAATTTATTGCAGATTGATGTTTCTGGGATACTTGTTCCAAAAAATAGCGAGCCGATAGGGTGGTGTACCA
The DNA here is from genome assembly GCA_009835185.1 of Aphanomyces stellatus. Classification (NCBI taxonomy): domain Eukaryota; phylum Oomycota; class Saprolegniomycetes; order Saprolegniales; family Verrucalvaceae; genus Aphanomyces; species Aphanomyces stellatus. The sequence continues at coordinate 14,359 of VJMH01007075.1, forward strand.
TGTCGCTTCCCGCAATGCCAAAGTTTCGTGTCGCGTCCAAACCCAGCACAAAACAAAGAGAAACTGACCGTATGTCGTTGACGAGTGCAACCAATCAATGTTTTGCATTTTTTCACATAAGTTGATAAAATCGAACGGACCAAAATCTATCTCCAATGAAACAACAAGGGACTTTTGAGCTTGGGTCAAATATGGTATCAAAGGCATAAACTTCAATTCTTCGTCACGTAAATATCGAAGTGCCAATATCGATAATGCCATCGAACCATTGCTCTCAAATAAAATACGCATGCGATCGCATATCATGCGCATTACTTCAGATTCATCCGCACCAACATGAGCTTCGCTTCGAACAGAGAAAATAATTGACAACCCAATGCAAGCGTACGAATTGTCATAAGTCAAGGAAAGCACCATCTGGACTAACGCAGCTCGATAGTCCAAGTCGTCCTTTGAGAGAATTACTTGAGCGTAATCTTTAAATTTGATTGACGACGAATATTCATCAACTTTTTGTCGTTTGTGCATATTTGGAATATAGTCCGTATGAAATTGACCTATGGCAATTTTTGCGTCGGCCCAAAACGTCAAGGGATTTAATGAACTTCTAATAGTCTCAATAATTTCTTGTTGAACGTCAGGGCGATCCAAATTGCACTTGAACAAGACCTCAAGTAATAAGGGCAACACAAGTGTACTCTCTTTCCACACTAAAACCGATCTCACGACTGAGCAAATTGATCCAAAGTAATTTTCGTCCGTAATATTGTTCTTGGCAACTGCGTAAAATGACTTCCACAAAACTTGAGCGCATTCCTTAGACTTCCGAAAGACATTGTCGGAAATCACTTGGATAAGTCTCGGGGCATTTTCGACATTGCCTGATGACTTTTCTACGAAAGAAAAAAATGCCACCGACAATTCACACTTCGAAAATTCGGTGAGGTGCGACGTTTTCAACAAAGTATACATGACGTCAAATATACTGGGATCGACGTTGGATTGCTTCATGACAATTATTGTAACATTGCACAATTGAACCATACTTGCTTGGTGGGAGATAAACGGTGCCGCGTACTGAATGACTTTGTTAATAAACCGCCACATCCATATTCGAAAAAGCCGAACAGTGGTAACGGAACTGAATGTCAGCGGGGGAACCGTTTTCTTTCCGAGGTCAGCAATAACCTCTGCACAATTGGGATCGGGGTTGTCACGCTGACAGCATATCTGCAAGCCATTCTGCATATGGGATGTGTCTCGTCCTAGATGCGTCCCCGATACTAAAAAGCAATATACACTGACGCTTTCAGATTGCCGCCACTTCTTGTGTGTCTCCAAAATATGCAAATCTTCCAGCAATGACACAAGATCTTGAAAGATGTGCACATACCCATTTGAGTCGTATTCTAGCATGAGCAGTGCCAATGTCACACACACGTCAAACACCTTTGGATGCAGCGAATTGTACTCGGCGGTCGCGAGGAACCGAACCATATAAAAGAGAATAACCCCGGCATTGGAACTGAAGACGGACGGAGAGTACGGGCATACGTCACTGCTCAAAAATAACGACAGAAGCGTACACAGTGTGGCCAAAACTTTTTGATTTGGGGCGGAGGTGGAGATTTCTTTCATGACCTTGGGCAACATCTTGCGAGCCTTGCGCAACACAGTGAGACATCTCGTTGGATCTTCATCTTCGGAGTGTTGTGTTAGGGAAATGGAAGAGGAGGAGGCAGACGTAGACGGGTGATACTGTTCTTGGTGAACAAGCATCAACCGAAGAACTTTCTCCAAGTCGTTTTCCATCATTCGGACCTGCGCGCCCAATTTGGGCAGGTTCTTATAACAATTCAATGCCAAACATGCCTTCCTGGAGGTAATTATTGTCAAATGTAATATTTCCGGATAACGTTTTGAACTTCCCCCCAAAAACAGCGCCGAAACAAAAAATGGACAAACGCAAGCTCGAGTCGACGTCCATAAAGGGGAAGAAAAAGGCTAAGGCGCCTGCTGGAAGCATTCCCATAACTGCATTCTTCTCGAAAGTCAATCCACCCCCAAAAGATGATGTGCATATCAAACAAAAACCTTTGCTGATGGAAGATCAAGTCGATGAAATCGACGATGACGATATGTCAACAACAGAAGCACCCTTGTCTTCACTGGCGACAGCATTGCCAGCGGTGATGGTTCAAAGTACTTTTGTGGTCGAAAAAAAAAGTAAAGAAGGACCAAAGGTCAGGCGTGTACCCACTGCGCTGGACAGGCTCTTGCGCCGTGAAATTTGCGGGCGGACACCAAACCGCGATTTGCATCATACAATTCGCGGCATATTGGCAAATTACACTACTTTGCCATTGACACTTTTGGCCGACATTCAACCCCAACAATGGATTAGTTGCATGCAATTCGACAGTGACGGCGTATTGCTGGTCACTGGCTCGTCCTTGGGAACAATTGCCCTGTACGATTTTGACGAATATTTCCATCGGCTGATTTGGTTTCAAAATCAAAACACAAACAAGCCAACTCCTCCGTCAAAACTTCTCGTGGAGCCAGTATGTCCTCTCCGGTCGATTTCATCTTCACTGCACCGAATTAGATCCATGTGATTCACACGACTCGAGAAATCAAACGAATTCGCTGGAATCCATTAAATCAGGTAACGCTCTGCATGCCTCTCCCGTCGGTCAACAAAAAGCAATTTATAGAATGTAATTGCGTGCTCGTTTACTGCGCGAAACGAGATATATTTGTTCGATTTGAAGAAATTCCCTCGGGCGCCTTATCGTGTGTTGAAAGCCCCCAGTCGTCCGTCGACGGGGTACTACGACTTTATTTTTACCAAATCGAGTCTGGTATATCCTGTATTTCCGTGTCTCATTCGCTTACGACGTAGAAATCAACGCGCCGTGTATCATTGCCGGTGATATTGACGGTGCCATTCGAATGTGGGATGTCAATGTCCCTGCGAAGCCTCTTTGGGTCATCTCCAACACTCGGGACGTCGGGTCCATCAATTCAATATGTTTATGCGCCAACGATCGGTATTTAATTTGCGCCACGGACCAATCGTGGATTTTGGTACTCTATTATGTCAACCAAAGGCATTGACACTTGTACAGATATATGACACTTGGAACATTGTCGTGCCCGCGCTTGGTCAACGCTCGTCCCCAAAACGCCTCATTATGTATAGTTTGCTTCCGCTCGTCCAAGGTTTGTTGGGAAGCATTTCATTATCGATCAATCAGAATTCGTGTAGGGGCAACATCATCTAAGCTCAATATTTCTGTGGGGGGCGTTGTTTCCATGCAATTGGCTCCTGACACAACTTCCACCATCGTGTGTCAACTTCTCAACGACTGGGTTGTCGTGATGGATGCCATGCGCCCCTGCATTTACAAAGTTCACACTGTATTGCGCGACCCAGTGCTGCGAAATTTACCCACAGATGCCACGACGTTTGCACGAGGTACGTCGACGCATATCTGGAAGTTCTATTTAGTATGGTGTGCGTCAGCGGAATTGTTACCGGATTGGTCGTCGGATGTATTGTTCACCCGCGCGGAATCGTCGTTCATGAAGTTGCATCGGTGCATGGGTTCGTTCTTATTCAACGGAAGCATCTTCGCGACAGGATTTGCCAGTGACAGTAATTTATACGCTATCGGTGAGTTTTTCGGACGAGACCGCTAAAGCATGACATCGCGACAATTAGATATGCACGCTGCCCCCGACGGCAAGAACGACTTTCCTCTTGGTGCAAGCTCTTCGACGGTGCAGTCCCTGCGCCGACTTCGAATCCCCATGGGTCAAATGGTCACTGCCGTTACCACGCATCCCGTTTCCAATCTTGTTGTTTGTGGCATGCAGTCCAATGCGTTGGCTGTCGTTGGGCCAGGTGCAAGCAATGACTTTCGGGAATAAAAGGACATTTCGAGTAAAAATACGATTTTCGCACGGTTTTACTCTTCGTCCGGATATTCTCCCGAATAAAACCGACATTTGAGTGTTGAAATGCATGTTGGTGTGCACTCTTTGTTGAAGTAGGCAACATGCCGACCACACGTGTAACCACACAATCAAAGTTCCCCTGCGTGCGGTTGTGTTTTGGCGGACAGATCCTACATGTCGACTCAACACACTGATCGTGGACTTTTCTTCGCAGACGACTCTCCTTTAACGCGTCCATGTACCCTTGTCCGCATCGCGGACCACCACTATGTGCCAACGCACGCCGTCAACTACATCGAACGCATTCAAACGACAAAGCATAGGTACATTAATTACTTGAAGATCTGGCGGAGAGACTCGGCAACCGTGAGTGTGATCATGACATGGGGTGCAATGCGCACATAGTACGTGGCAAAGCCGCGGTAGAACGCCAAGGGCGATTCCTTTTTCGCGACTTGGACGACGCAATCGGCAAATCCCGTGTATTTGGACGAGCTCTGGAGGCGCGTCTTGACAAAGTCAAACGGGAGTGAGAAAGCGCTCGCAAAGAACCCCGCGATCGACGAGGACGCGACGATGGTGACGGTGCCGGGGCCGTACATGGGTGTGATAATGTCCTTGGCTTGGTCGTACGTCGCGAGCATGCCCATGTTCAACGACATGGCGCGCAGGACGGTCGGAAAAGACCCCTTCCAGAGGTTGAGCACGCCTTCTTCGTGCACGATGCGCTGGAAGGCGTCCGAGACGCTCTTGTACTGCATCTGTTTCGCGATGGGCAGCTGCGCATCTGTTTGCATTCGTACGAGGACGAGGTCGCACGGATTGCCGACGATCGAACCGAGGCCGCCGGCCACGAGGCCCGCGATGGCGCGTTTGTAAAATGGAAGCTTCTCGTCGGGCGACGCCTTCATGCGCTTCGAGAGGATGTCAAAGATGCCCATGCGCGCGGTCGTGTACGTGGCCTGGCGCATCAAGCCAGCGCCCAGGCCCGTGTAGAGCGAAGAGACGCCGCGGGCAACGATCATTTCCCGGACGATGACAAAGGGCGACGCGACGACAGCGCGGGATTGGATTTGAACTTTGACCATGTCGATGGGTTGGATGCAGGCCGTGGCGATCATACCGGATGCACCGCCGATGAAGAAGGGCCGCGCGGCGTGGGAGAAGCTTGTGTCGGTCATGACGATGATAGAGAAATGAGGGCGAAGATCCAGGCGTGTTTGCGCAAGCGGCGATCCGGTCTGTCTGTGAAGTTTGTGACTGACGCGCGGCGACGATAGTTACTTACTGGGCGAAGATGTTGAAGGCGCTGACCTTCAAGATGTGCCCTCACGAATCGCGGCCTGTGATTATGCTAACCTGGGTCTCGATAATTTGGATGACGTCATAAGTGCACCCGGATGAGCCAATGAGGGCGGCAGACATCAGTGACGCCTGGCCTTGGCGGCACCGCGTCGTTGGCGGCAAGAGGTGCTGGGAATCTCCTTTGCATCATGCCGTCCGCAACTATGCGTATGCATGGCCGTCGCATGCGCCTGGAGGAGGCGTCGTGATGGTTCGTCCGCAGGGTGGAGTGGCAGCTTGATCGCGTCCACTGTGTCCCTTGCCCGACGGTGCTCTGCGTGTCAACCCTGGACCTCGGTCACCGCGGTGTCACAAACGGGCACATGGTTTGGATTTCAGCGAATCAAATACTAGCACTTGATGAATCACGGTCTTTGATTGGTTTAAAAAACACGTCATCGAAATTTCAAACGGTGGTGCCGTCGTTATCTGGTCGTCTTCGGATGTCAGCGATTGTGCAAACAAAATTTCAGGTTTTTCTGAAAAGCCAAATTCTGGAGGGGTGAAAATGAGGGGCGTTTCATTTGGTGCTTCTAATTGGTTATAAATCAACCAATTAAACTTAAATTCGGCGTATCATGAAGGAAAGTCCCCCAATTATACACACTGCGAATGTATTTTGCCTGGCAAGCTTGTGCCAAGGAGCTTTCGAAGGATAAGTGGGGATAAAAAGCGTACTGTTTGGCATCACGTTTGGGGGCTTCTCAGATCGCACAATCGGTCACTCCATCGTTGCTGTTCACCCCAAAGGAATGCGTATGATTGGTTATATTATAACCAATAGAAAATGATTCTCATTGATGATCGACAGGCCGAGTGACATTTTTAGAATTCGGCAAGAAATGTAAATATTTTCATCAAATTTGTGCTTGTCCCCCCGTTGACGAAACCTTCTCAGAGTCAAGGCATTTCCTCAAACTTCCCCAACCGCGCACATGAGTCCCCAACCCAAGTCGGCCAAGAACGTTGGCGTTCGCGATCTCGTCAACGGCGGTATCCTTCAATGCTGCGAAGCTGCCACTCTTGGCATGCCCTTCGAAGTGTGGAAGACCCGCATGGGCCGCTACCGCACGGAAACGACCGTCGAAGCGTTCGGCAACATTTACAAGCAAGGCGGCGCCGGTGCGTTCTGGGCCGGAACGGGTGCCAAGATGGTGGAATCCGCGACCAAGGGTGCTATCCTCTTGTTCTCGAAGGAGGCGATCTCCGACTCGATGCTCGCGTCTGGCTTTGGCGAAATGGAAACCGGTTTTGTTGCCGGTGCCGGCGGCGGGATTTGCCAAACGGTTGTCATGGGCCCATGCACATTCTTGGTGACGGCGGCTGTGAACGGCGACAAGAGCATCTCGACCACCCAACGCATCAAGCAAGTGTATGCGGCCAAGGGGGTCAAGGGGTTTTACCCCGGCGGCACTGCCATTGCGTTCCGCCAAGCTACGAACTGGGCGTCGCGCCAAGGGTTTACGGAAATCATCCGCAACCAGTTCAAGGTGCTCTTCCACGACGACCCCAACGCCAAGTTGACGGTGGCCCAAGAAGCCGGCTCGGGCATCCTCGGTGGCGCGTTGGCGTGCTGGAACCATCCCTTCGAAGTCGCGCGCATCCAAATGCAGACGGCCGCCGAGCGCGGCGAGCCCAAGCAAAACATGATCCAAGTGTTTCAAGCCGTTGTCAAGGAGAACGGCGTCGGTGGACTCTTCAAGGGCATTGTGCCCCGCATTGGATTGGGCATTTGGCAAACGCTCTTCATGGTCACGGGCGCCAAGTTGGTCAAGCAAGCGTTGGATGGCAAGTAAATCAAAATATATTGTCGTAGAAATTCCCACGAATAAAGTTTTGTTTGTTGGCGCGCTCAACTCGTTCCTTTCTCCGACACGAAGGATTACAACTACAAACCGACGTCGCATCAAATGTGCCTTCAAGGACTAACTCCTTTTATGTCAACTTCAACGACGACCTCGTGTATTTTCTTGGCATCGATTTGTCGACAAACGTCCCGTCATTGGATTCTGGCCAGACTCACGCACTGGACTGAATTCAGCGGCGGTCACCGACACTTCGTTGGTCGTATTCGTCCGTCATATATCCCATCAATCATGGATCACGTCGCCGTGGGGGCTTCAATGTTGTTTGACGTGTCCTTCCTTCTCCTGAGGAAACACGGCGGGACCATCGTCCAGCCCTGAACATGGTAGGCGAATGACTATGAATTCCGGGATGCTTTCAATGGGCGAATGTATGGATCGATCGATGTCGCAGCCGCGGCAAGTCAGCCAAGATAATGCCGCGAGTCGTGTGGTCGTGTAGAATGGAGACCTGAGATTCTGACAAGGAAGGCCGCCATAATAAGGTCCGTTGGTGTTGTCCCACGATAGGCAACCAAGGCAGCCGACGCCGTTCTAGCACAGGGTGGGAGCAACTGCATAGCACACACATCTTTTATCTGTTGATGGGATGACACCAGCACAATCCTTTCGTCGCTGGTATCCAGCAAAGGCGGCGAACAACGAGAGGAAGAAATTGGGCATGTGAAATCCACGTCCGGGTATTTCCGGATGACTCTTCAACCGTCAGGATGGATCTTCCTCACAGAAACAAGCCAATCGGCGTTTTGTCGAGCGCGACGGCATTCCTCTCATCCTTGTAAGATGTGCACGGCAGCAAGGGCGAAGTACCCGAGCCAGGGTTCCAGCGTTTTCGTGGCAGCGTTTGGGAGAGTTTCAGTATTGGGCAACACGATCGAACACCTGCATTCTTCGAAGGCAGATTCTTGTCTTTGGCCGTTTCCCCATGTGGCGACCACATATCCCGTGCAACGTTTTGCACAGATGCGTGGGCTCCATGCCAAAGTCCAATAAGATGGACGCTAGAACAAACGACTCTACCATGTAGATGGATCCGAGGAACGTCGTGTAGGGGCATCAACAGCAGTCTCTTGACCCCATCATAGGTCTGTCGAGGGGCATGCCTCCTTGAACTGCAATACAGTGGAGTCTGCGCACCCCGTCAACCGAAATACCGCATAAAATATTTCGGTCGACATCTTTGGCCCTCATTTTGTCTCTGCCGTCCGCGCCCAAACAATATACCGATGCGCCTGGCGGTATACATCGTGGTTGGGTTAGTGACAAAAGACACTGAAGTGTGCAGATGTACGGACCACGAGCGAGGACGATGTGAACGGGAGAAGCCACAAGCGCATATGGTGGAGCTCATTGGCACCCGAAGGTACCCTCTGGACAAAGGCCAGCTTTGACCCCTCGGATATTCATTCTGCAATTGCCCCCGTGCAATTGATACCCCACTCCAAGACCATGGTTGCCCTTCGCTTCATGCTCGCTGCTGCCCTCAGCCACGTCTTGGTTTCCTCCCAAGTCACCAACTACGGCCCTAACTCGAACGTTGACTTGAACAACAACATCGACTTCAACAACGACAACGACTTCAACAACAACTTCGATCCAATCGACGTCAACACCGACGACATGGACTACACCAACAGCGACAACAATGACAACACCGATACCAACAACAACGATGACAACACCAACTCGGATGACAGCTATGACAACAACGATACTGGCTACCCTACGTATGGACCCAAAACAACCACTGTCACTCCAACTACCACCCCTACTGCCACCACTGCCGCCCCCAAGACAACCACAGTCGCTCCTACGACTACCCCTGCTGCCACCACTGCCGCCCCTAAGACGACGACGGTCGCTCCTACGACTACCCCTGCGCCACGACCACGGTTGCTCCTACGACTACCCCTGCTGCCACTACTGCCGCCCCCAAGACGACGACGGTCGCTCCTACGACTACCCCTGCTGCCACGTGCGCCACGACCACTGTTGCTCCTACAACTACCCCTGCTGCCACCACTGCCGCCCCCAAGACAACCACGGTCGCTCCTACGACTACCCCTGCTGCCACCACTGCCGCCCCCAAGACGACCACGGTCGCTCCCACGACTACCCCTGCTGCCACCACTGCCGCCCCCAAGACAACCACTGCCGCCCCCAAGACGACCACGGTCGCTCCTACGACTACCCCTTGCGCCACGACCACGGTCGCTCCTACGACTACCCCTGCTGCCACTACGGTTGCCCCCAAGACGACGACGGTCGCTCCTACGACTACCCCTTGCGCCACGACCACGGTCGCTCCTACAACTACCCCTGCTGCCACCACTGCCGCACCCAAGACGACCACGGTCGCTCCTACGACTACCCCTGCTGCCACCACTGCCACCCCTAAGACGACGACGGTCGCTCCTACGACTACCCCTTGCGCCACGACCACTGTTGCTCCTACAACTACCCCTGCTGCCACCACTGCCGCCCCCAAGACGACCACGGTCGCTCCTACGACTACCCCTGCTGCCACCACTGCCGCCCCCAAGACGACCACGGTCGCTCCTACGACTACCCCTGCTGCCACCACTGCCGCCCCCAAGACGACCACGGTCGCTCCCACGACTACCCCTGCTGCCACCACTGCCGCCCCCAAGACAACCACGGTTGCTCCTACGACTACCCCTGCTGCCACCACTGCCGCCCCTAAGACGACCACGGTCGCTCCTACGACTACCCCTGCTGCCACTACGGTTGCCCCCAAGACGACGACGGTCGCTCCTACGACTACCCCTTGCGCCACGACTGCCGCCCCCAAGACGACGACGGTCGCTCCTACGACTACCCCTTGCGCCACGACCACTGTTGCTCCTACTACGACCCCT
>VJMH01007086.1:0-12938 GCA_009835185.1 Aphanomyces stellatus
CGGCGCGCTCTCTTGATTCTTGGGCCTTTTTTGCCTGCATTTCTTCCATGTGCTGGCGCGCTTTCGCCTTGAAATCTCGCATAACATGTTTGGGTCGCTTGGCTTCGGGCTCTTGGGTTGGAATTTGCCCTTCACGCCGCAACAACTCTTCTGCCATGCGCTTTCTTTCAGCGCTCATTTGTGAAGCTCGTTCTTTTCGCTGCTTGTCTTGCATCGTGATTTGGGATATCTTGGCATCGTAGTCTTTCTTCTTCGTCGGATCTGAGAGGTACTGACTTGCTTGCTGCAATTCATGAAACTTGTCGACTAAAACAACTGCGATGAGCAAGTTCCCCCACACTGTGTCCCTTACCGTCGCCGCCTTTGTCTGGATGATGCTTCAACGACATCTGACGGAATGCTTTCTTCACCGCATCTGCATCCGCCAACTGGGGCAATCCCAGAATTTCATACCAGCACTTTCCGTCATTGCTCATTCTTGCAGCGCTGGTCGGAAGATGGAGCGTGGACGGGCTCTTTGGTCGTCCACGTTTCTCTCACTGGTTGAATTATCCGTACGCTTTTCACTTTACGTACAATAAACCCAAATATCCGGATATGGATTGCCGCCAAGGTGCCGCTCCAATTTTGAATTGACGATGCATCACGAGCTCTTCTTCGCCCTCTTGGGGGTGTGCGGAGAGCTCATTGTTGAAAAGCGGGACCCACAGAAAAACATTGTAACATCGTTTGTCTTTGACTCAAATGTGTCTCCCGCGATGTTAACTGATGGAGATCGTCAATTGTTGCAACCCATTTTGCACCTTGGTTATTGCTATCGTCGACTGTCGCTCTTTTCCCGCTCACCGTGTACGGTGGTGAATTCAAGTGGTTCGTATATGTCTAACAGCTTATACGTGCATTCTGTCCAGCAATCCATTGCCAAAACACTGGTGGCGTATGAAGCTCATGTGGCATCCTTGGAACAGCGAATTTTGGCGAGTGCGATGGAGATCAACAGCAACCATTCGGGTGGGTTGTTTCCTTTTTCACATCTGCTTGTGGAGCTACGTGCCGAAATGGAAACATTCCCTTTCTTGTGTCGCCTAGTTGAACACATTGAGAAAAAGAAACTGCATGGGAAGTGGGTGTTAGAATTGCTCCAAGCTCACGAAAACAGCGGCTTTCCAGAAATTCGAGAGTGTGCTAGACTCTTTTTGGCGAATGCGCATCGTGTCTTATATCGGCAAATGATGTCGTGGATGACAACGGCGGAGCTGATCGACCCATTTGGTGAATTTTTTGTTTCCTCAGCCAAACAAAATGAATTGTCGGTTGACCTCACGCGGGTACCATTACGCTATTTCCCTAGTAGTCTTGCAGAAGATATTCTCTTTATTGGAAAGGCAATGAAAATTCTTACCGATGACCCCTCCCACCACCAGGATATTTGCCGAGTTCTCCACTCATTATCCGTTCAAACGTCTTGGAATACGCATCTCGTGCAGGAAAGTTTAGAGAGTTTGAGAGTTCAAATTGCATCAGCATTGGGCCAGCGTGTAGTCGTACAAGGACAATTCATCAAGTGGCTACGTGGTATCAAGACCTTCTATTTATTGGGGGAAGGCGATTTTTTCCATGCTGTTGTTGAAAGAACATTTCCAATTTTCGTCCAACCTCCTGTCCAAAGATCTGAGGGAGACTTGAACCACGGTATTTGGTCTAGTACACTGCGAGAATACCAATTGGATACCCCCTTCAGCGTTTCCCTTCAGGTATGTTGAGCTACACGTGTATTTGGATTTCAATAAAGGTTTCTCGTAGGTACCTTTGCAATCGTTTGTCTACAAGCACCTGCACGAAATTCCGGCGGGATTGGTTCTTGTTGGTGCGCCACCTGATACCCAGGTATCAGGGTTACAATGCATGCCATCTTCTCCGCCAGTACCTTTGGCTTGTTGGTGTCGCCACGTGCAATATCTCTCTCGGTCATTTCAGAGCTGTATCCTTCTGAAAACACCGCTCGAGCAAACTGAGATTTCATTTGTAATGCAAACGGAAGGTGTTCACGTCATCCCAACATGTGACAAAGCGTCTGTAAACTTAAATTCGCAATCCTTTGTGGCGCTCCAATTTCAATTTACCATTGTTCGAGAATCTACGGTGCAAGTGACTGCTCGATTATGGCTGACGCAGGTTGAAAAACGTTTAGTTCATGAAACCTCCACGTTGCTGAAATACTCGCCTGACGTTGAAATTTTGATTGACTACGGTGCAACAAAAGACAAGGAAAAGCGTTTGCAATATGGTTGGCGCGTCCACATTCAAGAAAAACGGTGTTTTGAATGCCCCATGAATTTGCTCACGGAAGTGGAAGTTTTGTCAAGTCGTAAAGGCGGTGTTCACGTTGGATTAGTGTTGCTGCCAGGTGTAAACGTTGAAAATTGGTCCTTTCAAAAGCATGACGAAGATCCATGGGCTTATGTGGGCTTGCAATTGGAAGTGAAGTGGCCTTTGCCGCTACTCTTGACATCGTCAGCTTTGGTCACGTACAACCATATGTTCCACATGCTATTTCGACTGAAGCGTATCTTATATGCTCTCAATCAAACATGGAAACAGAGTCGAGAAATGTCTGCAGCGTCATGCCTTCTTCGGCACGATATTTTGCATGTGTTGTCCAACTTGTTCCTCTACTACCAAATGGGTGTCGTTGATGTGAATTTCAACCAATGCGTTGCTGAATGCGAGAAAACTGCTGACTTTGATGTCGTGAAACGATTGCACGACAATTTTGTAGCGTCGCTCGCCAAAAAGTGTTATCTATACGCAACCACTGTGGTTCATGCTGTGGATCAGATCATTGCGATGGCCTGGTCGTTTTGCATGGATCCTTCTGCGATGTTGCAAATTGAGTACCGAAAGCGAATCGACTGTCTATGCACAGTGTTGGCGAATACTGACGCTCGGGAACTTGTCATTCAATTAGATTACAATGGATACATATCCGAGCAAAGGGGTGTCAGTCCATAAATCGCATTAGAAGAGTAGTGTTAATTGAAGTAATCGAGATTGAATTAAACTTCTCCTGTGGTTTTTGCCGATTTGTAAATCGCAGAGGCCAGTGCCATAACCACCACCACCCTCCTCCATTATATAACGCGTCCTCGGGAAAATGTAGAGCAACATTATTCTTCAAGTCTGTGAGGGTGCTTTAACTTGACAGCTCGCAGTGTGTGTGTTAGGAATTGAAACCGGCAGGAGATTCTGTAACGTCGACATCCTTCAACTTTCGGAACGTTACATCAATACGACAATGGGCCAGTATCAGCGATGGGAAAGGTTCTACTCGGTGGAGTCGGAAAATTTGGAGCTGCGCGCAACAGTCTCAGACCTTCAGCAAGAAGTTGCTCAGCTACGTGTATGGAAGGAGCAAGCAGTGAAATTAATGACATCGTGGGGGCCCAAGCGTACCAAAGTTCAAAGAGAACGACAAGAAACCCTCGAGTTGAAGAAAAAACTATTGGAAATGGAACAGCAGGTGATGGAACGAGTTGCTCTGTCTGAAATGCTCAAGGAAATGAAAGTTCAAGACGAACAGTTGTTGGAGAAATTGTCAACGACAATGAGAGAAAATGAACAACTCAAGGAAAAAATTGCAAGTGAGAATGCTTCCCACCATCAGACTCGACGACAATTGAGTTTCATGGAGGATTGTTTTGAAAAGCACGTTGAAGAAATGCTTGTTGTGCGCAGTCGTTTCGAAGGTCCAAATGCTCCACACAATGAAATTCTAAATCCTGTTGACGTCGTACGCCTCGAAGGGGAGTCCTTGCCTGCATTTCAAGAACGAAAACTAGTACGTACCATTGTGTTGTGAAAGTATAACACGAGCGTTTAGGTCTCTGGCATGATAGTATTGGCCCAAAAGTGCGTACAGTGGATTGAAAGGCGCCTTGAAATGGAGCAAACAAAAGATGCGTCGTATCATGAGGAACTCCAATCCTTGAGTTCCGAGAAAAAGAAACTGACAGAGGAGTTACGCAAATCCAACGAATTGGTCCACAGCATTGAGGCAACAAAAGAAAATCAATTGCATCAAATTCTCGTTCTTCAAAGTGACAGCGAGCGCAACGAACAATCAGTGAGTGCCGCGAAACTGGAAATGATGAAGTGCACTCAGCATGCATTGGAGGGGAAAGACATTATGAAACGACTGCTACGGGACGTTCGCCAATATTTGCATTTGACACAACTGGAGGTGAAAAAGAAGTTTGGGTATGTTCCCGATGCGATTACCCACCACAACGTTTGGGAAAACATTTCGACGTCGATGAAAGACTTTGATACATTCCTTCAGGATATAATGTGCTAAAATCCATGATATGTTTGTGTGGTTCTCGACGACTTATTGGTTCCGCAATTTCCCCTCCCCAAGTGACTTGTTTCTTTGAACAGCAACATAATTTCTTTAAAAAGAAATTTTCGTTGGATGCAAACCATATAACGTCAAAATTGGACGACTTACACAGTATTTTTACGCGAAGATTCTTTTTCTGAGGGCTCCTGTCGTTCAGCACGTGTTTGGAAGAACTCGTCCATCAATTGTAATTGTTTCATTTTAGGGAGGAGTTGGTGCGGTGTCATCGTCAACCTGAGCTTTATTAGTGCAATATGCATGGGATACTTTCACAAGCACTTGTTTATGTTTGCAACAAAGTATAATTGTCATGCATTCCATAGGTCATGGCGTCGAATTAGGGGTCCCTGTCAGTTGATACATTCACACTCGCGAAGAAAAACAGCAATACGTTGTCAAATTCTTGCGATGAAACAAAACCCCATTGGGCAATGACACACATACCCTGTTTGACTTGACATAGGTTGCAACTACACGTAAGTCGTCCTCCCTTCTTTGAGCTTTGATCGGAAATTGTGGAGAAGATTCTATACACGAAATATTTCGACCAATAAGAATATTTGAAGTCTCATAATCTCCTTCCATTGGCTACAAATCATAGACATCCCCCACGTCGGTCCAAGCACAAATGTGACATATTGAGGGATGCTCTGCTCGCATCGCTGGACTAGTTCTTGAACGTGGGGGACCATGCTCCGCTCCTGGCCATGTTGTACGCGCCTCGGCTGCATTGGGCAGGTTCTTCCGGTTGGCGGCCTTGACTTGTTGGCCGCTTCCGCCCATGCAAGTTCCACGCGAGCTCGAGCATCTGGGCGAGTCGCGCCGACCGGAGCAACAACTGCGCAGCGTCGTCAGCGTCGTCGTTGTCTGTGATCGAACGGTCCATCGGCGACGACTACACGCTGATCAACATGGCAGCGTCGGCGCTTCTGGACCCCGAAACCTCAGCGACGCGCTTACCAAACGCGCCGTGTGCAGCCAAGTTCAACGCAGCGCCAATCGCCGCGACTCTGTCCTTGAGGTTATCGAGGATGATCTTGACTTGCTACCTGCGAACTCATGCTGCAGCAACATGACAGTTTAAGCAAGTAAAGCATTCGAGTATCAGAGCTGTGGGGCACGCTCTTCTACATTGGCACTGCCAAACCAATTCGAACAACTCACACGCATCGCCATGCTCATGAATGTGACTCGTATTGCCCTCACTCACCTCGACATATTCACAGTTCTACTTCTGGAATTTCCATGGGGTGAGCATGCCGCCTACCCAACATCAGAACAAATTGACATCTTTGTCGACCTGGTTGCGAATGAATGTGTAGTACTTTGAGCGATGTCTCGATGCGTAAATTTCTACGCTTGGGGTGCTGTCCAGTCATGTGTCAAGCACTACGTGATCCTTTAAGGATCGCGTACATGCCACTCGAAAGGTTTTTAAACCAAGCGTGCTGCATGCCGTCGATGTGTTTGGGTTGCAGATTTTATTCCTTTTTTGCGGTTTGATTGGCTGGTTGAAATCCCTCAACGATTTCTTTTAGAAACTCGACAAAATTAATTATATATAAAAGGCAAGCTTAAATGTCAAAATTATATTGTACATAAATTCTACGCTGGTCTCTACTTTGATTTATTTTGACAAATCTCTCTACGAATTTCGATTAATGTGGTATAACACACCATCACAGTTTTTTTTGAAATGTTCTCATTGAAGTTCAAGATAATCTCTCGTCTTGATCAATACTTTTCTGCAGTGGATCGTTCGTCGGTCCCTGAATTTACGAGGCTTTGGCCACAGGCAACCAGGGTCTCACTGGGAATAAACTTGCAACTGAGTATCAAATTGCCCACTCCCCAAATATCAACTGACGTAGTATGAGAGCCAGGTTCAAACATTTCTTGAGGTTGTTCATGTCGCGTCAAGTGTTCCCACATAAACATTCCACCGTTAAATCCCCAAATCAAGTCTCTTTTCAGGACCTAAAATAGGTAGGTCTATTTTTGATAAAATCTGAACTATACTTTTCAAAGCCGATACTCTGTCAAAAGCAATAATTTTGCATACATTAGGAGGCTTAAAATAATCTCCTGGACATAAGTTCCTTCGTATTTCAATAAACATGAGAATAAAAACGAAATCAGTATAAACTAGTTTTATCCAGTCGGGAGGAATGACTTAGGTGAAGGAGGAGTCAAGTTTCATCTCCAACGCCTCCACCCTCCAACCCCTCAACCTCCCAACCCCCTTAAACCCCTTAACCCCCCAAGGTCAATAATACAAAGAACGCAAATATGCTTCTCACTGAGGTATTCCGCGAATGTTTGCTGTCCAAGAAATTCGTGCTTATTCGAGTCAGGTTTAATTGATACTAGTAACGACTCATTTTCGGTCAATAAAACAAAGCATAATATAGTTTAGTTGGTATGGATTCTGGGCGATTAATTAGTCAGTGCTGAGCAAAGCGATAGCACGTCACACTCTGCTACAGCTGTTTTATAAATTTATGAATGTATTCATATTGGCCGAATTTGTTTTCTTTGCCCAATCAGGAATTGGTACGAGTCCGCTGAAATCCAACATGACGACACACGAACTCGCTCATGGTGCCTTGCCGACTCTGTCGTTTGCCACACGTTGGTGTGCTGGACAAAATTGTAGCATGGATATAATATGCTTCTCTGATTGGCCAAAAATAAATAATTTTAGATAAATTATTGACACTTCGAAGTAGAACCTTGAAATTATTTGATTGGCTGGATTGTCTTGTTTGACTTTGGGTTGTTTGCAGGAGGGAACCATTCGAGGAGACACATTGGGACGAATTTCTTAAGGATGCTCGGAGGCCTGAGCTTGCGTGTGCACATGAATTATTGAAACCATATCAAACAAAGAGCGAATTAGGTTGTGGGATGGGTGGGGTCGCACCAGTACGTAGGCGGGATGAGATGCCGATCCATCATCGCAACATGATGCCCACTGGGCGGCGAAAGCATTGTGTCCTGCACTTGATTTGATTACTAGTACCGTTTCGCACAGAATAAGTCACCATGTTTTTTTGGCCTTGTGATTGACCAAAAACATGCATTTTTTGCTCGAATTTAATAAGATTTCTTCGTTGCGAGTTACTCACATACAAAGCTCAAGATTAATACAATTTGTATTTTGACCGATGCATTTTGATTTGTGACATAATATGAACAAAATCTCCAGGTGAGTTATTAAATTCGGTGAGTTATTCTGTGCGAAACGATACTTTGGTCCAAAGAAATTCCAAATGTTATTTTTTTTAAACATTTGGTATTTCTTTGAACGAGAACTAATTTGTATATATTTTAATCTATACTACTCTGTTTCATTATGTTTGTCCACCCTAACTTCTTACTGGCGGAAATTTTCTTTAAATACACCGTTTGCCAATCAAAACGACTTATATGAAAGCGCGTTTTCTAAGCTTTGATTGGCTCTTTTCAGCGCACTTTGAGTCCCGAGTTGCGCCCAGAGATCGGTCGTGCGTCGCACCCCAAACTCCGAAATTCTTACGTAGCGACATCATTTATCATTTTCACGTCGCTCTCACAGGCTCACAAGCTGTGATATCCCCTACGAATGCCATCCCCTCCATCGCGCATACGTCGTGCTCACTCGTCCAGTTGCCGGAGGCCGTATAACCTAATCGACGACGAGCGAGTTGCACTCTACGCAGTACTCGTAGATGTGGCAATTGCCGGTGTTCTTCGGGATGGAACACTACAACTTGATACATGTGACTTTGCATGCAGTCGGCGCATAGCTGCGCGCATTTGGGCTCGTGGTAGAGCCTCCATCGCGCACGGGCCTGCAAGCGGCGCTGTTGCATCACGAATCACGGGTATGACCTTCAGACCTCTATATTGAATTATATTTTGAGGGTATAAATTTTGACGGTTACTCGTTTAAGGCAATTCCGGCAAGAAAAATTGAAATTGCTGTCAAGAGTGTCGACCAACATGATCGACAAACAATGCGGTCACTTGCTGCAGGGTGCCCAATGTCTTTAGGAACCATATTTCTATTTCGACACATGAAGAAGACAGCGCGACTCGAGGCAAAGTCAAATTATGTCAAGCCGCTACTTACCGACGCCAATCGAATCGCAAGGCTGGCGTTTGCGAAGTCGTTCCTCCGACCCTCGTTGAATGGACACCATGTATTTGTCAACATGTACGATCAAGTGCATGTTGACGAGTAATGGCTCTTTCTGACGAAAGTCAAGAGGCGCTTCTACGTGTATGTTGACGAAGAAGTCGCGACTCGTGCTGTGCAGTTGAAGTCTTTTACCACGAAAGTCATGTTCCTTGCCGCCGTTGCGAGGCCGCGCTACGACTATCGAACAAGGAAGTTTTTCGACGGCAAGTTGGGTGTTTGGCCGTTTGTCAAGGTTGAGCCTGCAGCGCGGTCAAGCAAAAATCGGTCACGTGGTACCCTCATCACGTCACCTGAAAATGTCACAGGTGAGGTGTACAGGGAAATGATCCTTCGTAAGGTGATCCCATCGATGAAGGCAAACCTGCCTGGTGCAAGAAGTTGCGAAATTGTCCTTCAGCAAGACAATGCGGGACCTCACAGCCAAATGACAACACAATTTCTGAAGTCTCAAGGCGTCCGTGGGGTTGTTGTGGCCCCACAGCCACCCAATAGTCCAGATTTCAATGTTTTAATTTAGGATTCTTTAATTCTATTCAATGTCTCCAGCATCACAAGCGAACTCGAAACATCGAAGAGCTTGTTGGTGCTGTTGGAGAAGCGCTGTTTGAGTTACCAGTGGAAACACTATCGAAGACTTTTATTACACTCCAAAAAGTCATGGAAACGTCGATATCGATACGTGGCGGGAATGAATTTAAGTTGCCGCACATGAAGGACTCCACCATTTCTGATCTTTCAACGTTCAACGTAGAATTTCTCTTGAATGAGTAGAATCATTAAAAAGTGCATTTTAAATAAAAATATTGGGTGTATGATCGTCTTCTACAGTATCATAGTAAAGTCAAGTACATCCGTAGATGACTATGCATACTAATTTGAAGTCATTTTTGGGGTGGGCAAACATAATGAAACAGAGTACTTCCTCCATTCAGCAATACTGGAGACATTGGTTTTGGCCGTATTTTTATCTTATATTTTGATTACTCGATACGAAGAAAATCTGTATTTTTATTCATAACTTGACTTTACGACAAGAGCAAACATGATATGATGCAGATCATGTCGTCACGGACTCGACAATTGTGCAGAGATGATCAATATTGGACGTATTGATCACTCCCTCAATATCACAAGCGGTCAACACACTAGAAATGTTATCTACCCTACGTTCGAAATCCTTCCGGACATTCATCGCTTCGATAACTTTGACTACATCTGGATCACACAACACAGGTGTGGCTGGACCATGCCTTGCAGCTTTGTCCGTCTTTGAGTGGGGCAATTTGAATGCGTTATCGCCCCCCATCTTCAACGACTCAGCCATGACCTTCTGAAGGGTCATAAAGGTCTTGTCCAGAACGCGCCAATCGAGATCGTCAAACGCTCTGTGCACCGCCGCAACCAGGTCATCAATGCCTGTGACAACTTCACGGTGCTGCAAGGCCTGAATCGAGTTGAAAAACCCTAGGTCCAACACGTTGAAGTCAGGGCTCATCGCCGGCTGTGCAACAAGTTGGATCGACCACCCGTCCAAGCAACCCGCCATCTTCACGTCAGCGTCGTCGACTTCAACATGTGGTCGTGCATTGTCTTGTTGAATGTAGATGGGATTACTGCGTCGACCAGGCCACACCTTCATTATCGCCGGGATCACATGTTTAAGGAGATATTCCCGGTACACCGGCTTGGTTACCGTCACCGGGGTCGTCACGGGCATTCCTCGATCACGGTTCTTGCTCTTCCTCTGGGCTGGCACAACAGAAACGAAGGGCCACATGCCAATCTTGCCGTCCCACATTGTTCGCGACTTGTAATCGTAGCGCGGTCTTGCCACGGCTGTCAAAAACATGACCTTGATGATGTGACGCTTGGATGAGCACTTTCGGACTGGAACAGCTTCGTCATGCCACAGGTAGTAGCGGCGGTTGATCAGCGTCAAAACCACTTTTTGTCGATGTGCACACGGTCGTTCATAGCGTCCCACTGCATTGAGCCGTTGGGTGTCGACCGAATAAACGATCGAACAAATTCGACGCGATCGGCCTTGTGCTTGTCCGTCACCATCGGCTTCAAACGACTTGTTCGGCGCCGAAGCTTCTTCGACTGAAGGACCCGTCATAGGGTCGTTGGTGGGATGCCACTGGATGCTGACAACGAGGCAAACGTCTTGCGTAGATGTGGTGGGACACTCTTTACGGCGGCTTCGACTTCGGCCATGGTTCGCTTTGGTCGCCGCCCTAACCGTCCCTTCCTCTTGAGTGCCACGTCAGCACAGCCACCCAGGGATCGAGTTGCCTGACCACGCTTCCAAACCTTGGAGAGCGTCTGCCTTGAGATGCCATACTTCTCAAGAAGCTTGGCGGCCTTGCCTCTGGCCAGGCGGCCACTTCTCTTGCCTTCCAGAAGGTCGTGGTACAAGCTCCACCGTTGGTCGTCAGGAAGGTCGTGTTTGGTCGTGGCGCGAGACATGGCGTATGATCGGTAACTTCCCTTTCAGAAATTTTTTCGGGGTTTTGAGGTATGCTAGCTATATCTACCAACGAGACGAGTCGTTTGCGTTTGATTTGAGCTCGATTGGATGTGAAATGACTGAGCTGCGTACGTTTAAAGATTGGATGTCCTATGTGGGGAACTTTGATGCTTGGTTGTGGAGCGCCATGAAGGAATAAAACAATTCTGAAAATAGCCTCGTCATTTATCGTTTCATTGGCTATCTTTAGTCCAAATTTCGCTCGATTTTAGAGGATTTTGCCTCATATATTCATTTGAGAGTTATATGTCTCCAGTACAGAGAACGACGGAAAAATTCGCCAGTGGTACAAGCACAGAATTTGGGATTATTAATATTCGCCAACACTGACAAGAAAAAAATACTTTTCGAATAATTTCGACCAATAGATGATCGTGAAGCACACGACGGCATGAATGATATCATTCACAAATATGGGCAATAATACATGCGGTAGCTTGGAAATTTACCCACGACGAAACTTCATTATCGCATTTATCCAATCATTTGTATGTACATTTGTATGATGTTTATTCCCTCCGCAGCTGAAAGCAATTTTCACGCGCGGCATGTTCAAATTGCTTAAAAACAATTTGCCGAGTCGTCATGGAGCATCCAACGACAGAGAAAATGTCTCCGTCAATGGAACTTCAAAATACCGATACATTGATATTGGTGAGCGATGAAGAATTGCAGATGAAGTAAAACCCAGTTTGTCATTTGAATAATAACAGTGTTATAGTTTGTATGTTAAGCTCCGTGTAGACAAGCAACTTATTGACCAAGGAAGTCGCGGCTAGTTCATGCAATGGGGTGCGATATTCGATTAAACGCGAGTATAACTGATGACATCGACTGTCAGCATGGAATGTTCGAGGCCGAAATGCCTCTACAACATTTTGGCTTTCACCACGGTTATGCGGAGGTTAATCACTCGCAACCCAGCATGGAATAATTAATATAATAAACTTCAATTGTTATGTACCAGCCACGCATGAAAAATTATAATGAATTCGAATTTTCAATAGTGGAAGCCACATATTTTTAAAGAAAGTACATGTAAGAACCCCATTGGTTCAAATATCATTGCCGCCAAAACTCTGCATTTTCAAACCTCATGAGCCCCTACAAGCGGTACACGAATGCCGAGCGCAAAAAGCT
The DNA here is from genome assembly GCA_009835185.1 of Aphanomyces stellatus. Classification (NCBI taxonomy): domain Eukaryota; phylum Oomycota; class Saprolegniomycetes; order Saprolegniales; family Verrucalvaceae; genus Aphanomyces; species Aphanomyces stellatus. The sequence continues at coordinate 12,253 of VJMH01007086.1, forward strand.
TGTTCTTGAGTATGAGGCTTGTGGCCTGACCTCTCAAGTTCTCCACCCTGAAAAACGTCCGTCACAGCACATTCCGGAGCATGCTGGACCGAATGGACAGGATTATTTCAACGAAGTGCAACGGTAAGGACGCTACTCTTGGTGGCCAAGGCCGCCGCCAGAAGATTCCTTTCGCCTGTGAATTGCATCAATTCATGCTTGATGTACACCATGCCGAGCACTTCTTAACTCATACTCATATGATAACATTTATGAAACAGCACCACAAGGAGTGGTTGGAAAGCTATCTCAAGTCAAAGAAGAATGACGAGGGCGCATACCACAGCCTCCTTCGGTTGTGCCAGCGGTTTACCGCCCGTTATCGTTTCTCGCAACGTGTGCCATGCCTCACTAAGGTACCACGAGAAGACCTTATTGAAACGCGGGACAATTTTGCCGCTGCATTCTGGGACAAATTCCGAGACTATGCCGATGGCGACATCATCAACGTGGACGAAACGTCGGTTTACTATGACATGCCTCCTTCGAAGACCCTTGCTCCGATTGGTGGCTCATCCAAAGTGGACACGACTCAAAAACATTCTGACAGAATAACGGCCGTTTTGTCCGTTCGTTCTAACGGTAACATATTTTGGTCGTCATGGTTCTCATTGGTATGAAACTGTAGGAGAAAAACTGCCAATTCT
>VJMH01007098.1:0-11122 GCA_009835185.1 Aphanomyces stellatus
TACCCCACATTTGCGAGGTTCGACGCGTGCAACATCAAACTTTGTTTCTTCTCCCCGCGCATATTTATGTCTCGCTGCATTCTTCTGTGACTCTCAGTTGTGCAGTTCTGGGTCAAATTGAATAATGCCTTGGAAATTTGTTTTGTTGGGAATTATTTTCTGATTTAGAGGCGGTCCAAACAGTTCAGCATGATGAAATCACAGTTGTCCGTCCATGGCAACTCATCCCGACCAGGGAGAAAATGACCGTATGATTGACCACATTATGTGGTCCCAGTGAGTGACATCTACAAATAGCAGTACCTGGTTTTGGTGCCAATTTTTTATTACGTCGGCGAATAGTGTGAGGCTTGTTGATTGCTCACACTTTCCGAAACCCACAAATATAAATATATTCAGCACACCACAGTCCGAAATGAAAAATGAAGTAAAGTCCGTATTTCGTGGTTATTTCGTAACCCCCCAAGTAACATTAAACAGTTATTTGAGCATTTGACCAGCAGGCGCAACTTGACAAAGTCGAGTTGTGACTTACGCCGCTTTGGCTTTGACATTCGTCGATCGGTCGGCAAGGGCGCGAGCGATGGCGGTCCAGGACGTCCAAATGACTGCGAGAGGCATGACGAGCCACCAAAAGTTGAACTGGAATTTGAAAAACTGCGTCTCGCAGTTTTCGGCGGCCAAAAGCGTGGCGACGTGCACGGTGTTTTCAGGGCGCGGCGCGATGCCGGCGCAGGCGAGGAGCGGCACCATCTTCACGGGGTCATTTGAGTTGAAGATGATGCACATGTACATGGCAGTCTTCCAAAAGGTCGCAACGGACACCGTGAGGATCGTGAGCGCGGCGGCGATCGACTGCCGGCGGAGCGCGAAGAGGTAGATGAGCATGCCGATCACTTCAAAGACGTTGAAGATGCTCTGCGTCTCGACCCATCCGTTTCCTTCTTGCATCCCAACGCCGTCGCCAGAGTATTGCGCATCGCTTTCGCCATACCATTGCCACAGCTCGGCGAGGACCGACGGCATGTACTCAGGACGACCAAACTTCATGCTGAGGAGGTAGACGCAGTCGATCGAGACGAGTGTAGTTGCGACGAGGACCCACGTCGTGATCCAGGAGGGGAGCGGAACGGTTGCGGCGGCGAACGCCATGGTGGAGAAGTACTGGAGAGAGGAAGGGGGTTCAGAAACTACTGCGTGCGTCACCACATGATGCTGCGGGAAGTTTGTTGATGGCAAAGAAGCAGGCGCCTAATCACCTGAACTACGCTTCTGTCAAAATAGACCAAATAATGCTGTATGCGAAATAGCTGTTTACTGTTGTACACTTTACGTATGTAAAGTGTATACTTTACAAGATTGCATTTGATTGGAGGATGGACATAATAGCCGCTGGTGATTGGTCCAAGGGTCCTTGGCATCCCACCGCAACGGGATATCCAGGACAAAGAGGAATGTCGACGTTCCACAAGCTCTTGGCGAATGCGCTGAGCGAAGATGAGCAGGATGCAGAAGAGAGCAGTGATTCCATGTACGAAGATTCAGGAAGCGACGCGGCCAACGATGAAGATGGGGATGGACGGCGCCGAAGTACCGGCGGCGACGGGTCTGCAACCAAGCGACCAGAGAAGCGGAAGGCGTCTGACGATGCATTCTTGGAAGACGAAGACAATTCAGACCTCGAACGACAGGTAAGCAGGCAGCAACTGCGATCTTGGAGAGGTATCCATCTGTGACACGTTCATCGTGCAGATATGGGGCAAGAAGCGACATGGCGCGACGATCAAGCGACGCCTTCGACGCCGCCGCGTCACGAACGCCGTCCCCGCCGAATACGCCGAGCTCATGGGCGATGCCAACGCCGCGTACATTTCCGGCGACCATGAAAAAGCCATCGCGATGCTCAAGGACTTTGTGAAGAAGGCGCCGACTGTGCCCGATCCTTATCACACCCTCGGCGTCATTTACGAGAAACTCAACGACCGCTCCAAGGCTATCCAGTTCTTCTTGATCGCATGTTCCCTCACACCCACGGTTGGTAGTTCATGGCGATTCTGCATCTTGCGGCTCATTTTGCGTAGGATGCGAGTCTCTGGCAGCGTGTCGGCGGCATGGCCAAGGAAGAAGGGAATGTCGACCAAGCGATCTATTGCTTTAAAATGTACGCGACAGTCCAGAATCGTCTTCGTCATTGTTGCCACACGTGTCATCGTGTAGGGCCACACAAGCGGACCCAAAGGACTTCGAGACGCTCTCAATTTACTCCAATATGTGCAAAGAGGCCGGCGACAACCGCCGCGCCGCCGAAGCGCTGAAAAAAATTGCCAATTTGGTAAATTGAGACATTCTTGGGCATAAAAGTCACGACGTTAGGTGCCCGAGGATCTGTCGATTTGGCTGCACGTGGCCGAGTGCTATCACGCCAACAACCAAGAAGACGACGCGATCGAAGCACTCACCATGTGCATTGAACGCGCCATTGAAGCCCCCGAGACCTCGGAATACGGTGTTTCCTCTTCCTAGTATCTTGATCATCTCATCCTATTCGAGTAGAATTGCATGCCGTCAACATGGTATCTGATCTCTACATCACGCTCAAGCGATACGTGGACGCGATCGACTCGATCGAGGCCATGCACCGCCGCTCGCAAACAGCCAATGGACAGCCAGCCACGTCCATTGAAGACTCGCCCACTAGTGTCCCATTGGACATTGCCGTAAAGTACGGCATTTGCCAGCTCTACCGAGGCAAAGTCGCGCTTGCGCAAATCATGTTTGACGTTTTGTACGTAATCTATGCGTCTCGTCGCATGATGACGTTGCCATTTGATGACGCATGCTGTTGTCGTAGGTTCCAGCACGACGTGGACGTGTACGGCGATTTATATGTCGACGTGGCGGAGGCGTATGTGGCGGCTGGCGCGGAGCACGACATGACTGCCATTGACATTCTGCAAAACGTGCTCCTCTGTCCGACGTTTGCGACCGATGTAGGTCGATGATTACGCTGTCTCTGCAATCGCATCGTGGGATGACGCAATCATGTAGAAAGCGTTTGCGATGATGGCACGCGCGTACGCCCGCCAGCGCGTCTTTGACACAGCACTCCAGTACTTTGAACAGACGCTCGAGTACCAAACGACCAACGAGAAGCTCGATCCCTACGTAATCCTTGGTGCGGTGGCAATTCTTGTTGACGAATCATTCTAGGTCGTGTGGGACGCCATGACCATCTGCTACGACCTGGGGGCGAGTGCTCGCGGCCTTCGTTTCTTTGACTTTATGAGGACCGAGGTGACGTTGCCTCCGATTCGGCCGTATTGGGCAAGTCAGACTCTGTCGTCGTCGGCGACGGTGAAAGCCGATGACGAGCAGGACGTGGCAACGGACGACGACGAGAATGACGACGACGACGTCGATGATGACTTGTCTGAAAATGGAGACGACGCCGTCGGGTTCTCGGAAGACGCGATGGAGAACGCCATTCGGCTGAAATTGCTGTTGCTCTACGGTCGACTGCACCACCAACAAGGTACGCCAATTTGTATTTAGTTTAATGTGCTGACTTGGTTTCGTAGGGGAAGCTGAAGCCATGTGCAAAGTTGCACTGCCAGTCGTGCTACTCTCCCTCCAACAAACGAGTCGGCTCTTGGGCCGCAAATCGCTCCTTCGGCGCATGCATGTATGTCAATATGTGCAGTTCGTTGCTGCATACTGAATGCAAGTGTAGAAATATTATGACAACAAATCGATCGGGGCGCGGGATCTGGACAGGTTCAACATCACCCACTCGCACGTGCTTTCGGCCATGAAGGACTCGTACTTGGTCAATCCGAGCGACCCGTCGACGCGCGACACACTCGTCGGCGTCGTCATGCGCGTAACGGAGCAAGTGTTGGTCGTGAAGGCGCTCACGCAAGAGGAATACGTGGCCCTCGTCCGAGACGTGGCGCAGGCACTCTGCGACGTTGGCAAGCACATTTGCGCGGTCGAGTTGCTCATTGACGTCAACTGCAGCAACAAAATCGCCGAGGCGCCGTTGCGGTACGCGTCTCGATCGTGTTGCTGGGGCTTACACAAGGGTTGGCAACGCACAATTAGATTTGATTTGCGTTTCCTCGCGCTCACGATTGCGCTCTCGCACAAGGAAAACCGCATGGCGTACGAATGCGTCCGCCTCAACCTCTTGGAAGAACCGACAAATTTGGGCTACTGGAATCTCTTTGGCCACGTGATCAACCAAACGGGGGTCTTTTCGTGGCATCAAAAATTCCTCGTACGACGACGATCACGTGATCATGGCAAGTCATGGTGACACGTAGGCCAAAATCCTCCGTCAACATCCCAAGTGCTATCCCGCCATGGTCCTCGCGGGCCTCCACTCGTCGGCAAGCGACTCGGCGCAGCTGGCCGTCGGCGAACTCACTCTGGCCCATCTGCAGCGCCCCGAAGACCCCCTCGCGCTCTTTTGTATTGGGCTGAGCTACCTCAATATGTCGATGTTTCGAACTGTTGTGGATCGACAACTGACCGTGGCCAAGGCGTTTGCGTTTCTGCAATTGTACCAAGAGAAACGAATCAAGCAGTTGGAGCCGACACAAAAAGGGCTCACAGCTGAGATGGGGCAGGTCGAAAGCTGGTACAACATTGGGCGCGCGTACCATCAATTGGTAACAAAAATTGGTTGCGGCAACACATTGTTGCTGACGGTCGATGTAGGAACTCAACCACTTGGCCATTGCCATGTACGAACGCGTGCTCCGTTTTTACGAAGGCCAGAAAGAGAGCATTCCGCCCGAGTACCAGCTTTGTCGTGAGACGGCATACAATCTATCGCTCATTTACAAGCAGAGCGGTGCCACGGACCTCGCGAGCTATTTGGTGCACACGTATTTGACGGTTGAATAGTAGAGCGAGCAACAAGTGTTGCCACACCCGGTGTGTGGTTGGGCCATACTTGAAACAAATTAAATAATTTTTATCGCCCGAAGACGACTACAACGGAGGCGCCCAGAGCTCCAGGACAAAGTCGAGGGGCAGTCGATTATCCACCAAAAGCGTCGAGACGACTGCGCCGCCCACGCGCATGCACGTGACGACATCGACGGTGGCGGCGGCGGGCGGGCGCGTGCGACAGACGCGCACGAGTCCGAACGAACGATCGCGCAGTCGCAACCCGCGCACGACGTGCGCGAGGCGGCGGTTGGCGAGGGCGGCCGGCGCCGCCTCTTCGTCGACGTCCCCGAGCAATTCCACGTCGCGCGTCGTGCTGTCCGACCCGGCGACGGGAAGCGCGACGAGCTGGGTCTGCGGCTGCACGGCGACGCGACGGCGCGCCAGCGCGGCAAACGAGAGCACGACGACGCCGTCGACCACGTCGAGCGCGCGGCGAAAGCAGTCGACGAGCGTCGGCCGCACGTCCACTTGGATCCCCTGGACAAACGACGCTTGCGTCGGCGCGAGCAGCATCGCGTCGGCGCAGCGCACGAGCGTGGCGAGCATGGCGTCGTCAAACGTGGCGTCGACGTGGCGGTCGCCGACGGCATCGACGAGCGAGACGTCGACGAGGACGCGCGCATCCCAGCGTTCGCGGAGGGTGAGGTAGTACGTGAGGCCGCGGATGGTTACGAGCGATCGATGGGTGAGGGCCGTTGTCGTGGCGGCGAGGATGGACGTGGCGACGGCGGGCGCGGCCGATCCTTGGAGCACGAGCGGCGGTGGCGCGCGGGGCACGGCCGAGAGCGACGAGACGAGCGTGTTTTGTTGGATCGCGAGTGTGCGCAGGAGCGGCTGGAGGAGGAGGTCGTTGGCGTCGATGCGATGGTCGAGTGTCGTGTGAGTGGCGTCGTGGGGGGCGCACGAAAGAAAGTGCGGACACGCGAGGCCGACTTGGTCCATGCTGAGGCGGCAGCACCACTCGAGTGGCTCTCCGTCGTCGTCAATCGCGACCGCGAGGATCTCGAGCGACCACGACGCGGCAAACGCCGTGCGGTAGAGTTCGTTGACAACCAGACTCACAGGCGCAGCGCAGTCGCCTGGGAGCCGTGCGCTGCCGCGGTAAATGCACACGCGCGTCGTCGAGTCGGCGTCGTTTGCTGGAAGCGGCAGTGTCGTCCCTGCGCGCTCAACCAAAAAGAACGTGCCGTTCTTGTAGCCGACCGCAAGGGTCTCGACGAGCAGATCGACCAACTCGGCGACGACGTGGGCGTCTGTGGGCTGGAGCAAATACTTGTCGCCGTCGCACACGAGTCGCGTGATGTCGTCGGCAAAAAACGAGACGCTGTCTTCTTGGGCCGTCGGGCCGTCGTATGCGACCACATGCAAGGCAAACGGGTCGAGCGTGCGCGCGACATGGAGAAGGAGCGGAACGCCGTCGACGACGCGCGCGCCATGCAAGACCAAGTCGGGCGACGACGCAGGTGGGCGGCAGTTGAGGTCGAGCAACTTGGAGACGACGAGCGCGGTGGCGGACGTCGCTGTCGTTGCGTGGCCCAAGACGCCATACTCGGTCAGCATGGCGGCCTTGTGCATTGCTTCCTTGCGCCACGTGAGCGCTTCCATCTGCACCTGCTTCATCGCGCCTTCGAGCTCGACGAGCCGCTGGTTGGCCGCGTCGAGCTTCGTCTGGAGCGTGCCTTTGCCCATGGTCGAGACCACGCCTTTGACCTTGCTCGTCACGGCGCGCCGCCGGTGGTCCGAAATCGCTTGGCGCGACATAGTTGTGAGCTGGTTGATGACCAAGTCGCGCTCCTGTCGTTCTTTCGCGAGCGCGCTCTCGGCTTCGGCGAGCTTGGCCACACACGCCTTGAGCGCAATGTCGACGTCAAACACCTACACATGTCGTCGAATGTTCGTTACAATCCCCCGACAGAAACAAACGAATCAACGACGACATACGCGCTCGCCCAGCACTTTGTTGGTCGTGCGCTCGAGCTCCAACTTGGCCACGAGCGTGTCGATCTGCGCCTTGTCGTTCAGTCGCGCGACGCCCAGTTGTTCGTTGAGCTCGGCAATCTCTTCCTTGGCGGCCGTGAGATGCCGCTCCAGCCGCAAGACGCGCGCCCGCGCCGCGGCTGTCGCCGCTTCCGCCTCCTCGGTTGATTTGGGTTTCGCAGGAGACGTCTCTGCTTCGACTACGACCGGCCCACCGTCGTCGTTCCCCGTCGTTCCCTCCCCTTGTGTTGCCGTCACCGTCGTCTGCTGCCTCGTTGCTGCCAGCTCAACCTCCAAGTGCTTGATGCGTGTCCGCAGCACGCGCATTTCCTGGTACTTTTGCTGCATTTTGTCGTGGTAGAGGTGTCGCTGCATGCGCGGCGACGGCGAGCTGGCGCCAGCTGTCGGTGCGATGCCGAGTTCTTGTTGCCGCTGCAGTTCAAAGTAGAGATCGCTTGCGAGCGGCGGCCGCGCGATAACGTCGCCTGCGTCCGGGCCGTTCGACCGTGGCCGCGTCACTTGGTTGGAGCGGCGCGGCGTGAGGGGGTCCCCCACGTCGATGGATTCGCCGCGGCTGTCGGGTTTTACAGCGTCGTAGATTTCGGGCAAGATGAGCGTCGGCTGCTTCTCGAGCATGCCGGGCTTGGACGGCCGCCGCGGCGACGCAGTGAGTCGGAGCGAGTCCTTCTTGGACTGCAACACGGGCCGCATGAGCGGATCGCCGTCGAGAGATGGCGGACGCGCGATGGTCGACGTCGGTGTGCCGGCGGCAGGTCGCAGCGCATGCATCTTCGCACGCGGTGTCTCCGACATGGATGCTCGGGCGACGACCGACCGCGGATTTCGGCGCGCTTGTTTCGAATGGTCGGTGAAACCGAAAGAAATCGTTCATTGGCTAAAAAACGTTGAATACGAGATATTACACCAATCCAAATCGTTCAAAAGATTCATTTTCAACCAATGACATCCACATGAAACAGTACATCCTACGACGACGACCAAAGTTCTTGGACATACCGCGCACTTGCTTGCATCTCTTCGACGTAGATGGCGGCGTCTCCGACCGACTTGTCGCCATGTGCTTGAACGAGGTCCTGGAAGGCCTTGAGCACGTCCAGGCCGACACACGTCGCACCGCAGACATAGACATGCGCGCCGGCCGCGAGGAGGGCCCAAAGCGCCGCGCCTTGTTGCTTGATCAAGTGCTGAACATATACCTTTTGCGCCGTGTCGCGCGAAAACGCCACGTGGAGCTGCGAGAGCGTGCCATCAGCTTCATACGCAGCGAGTTCGTCTTGGTAGATGTAGTCATCGGTTTGACGACGGCAGCCAAAGAAGAGCCACGTCGGTCCGACCGCAGCCTCGCCCAGCGTCTGGCGCTGGTGTTGCCGCTCTTGGAGGAACGCACGCATGGGTGCGATGCCAGTGCCAGGACCGACCATGATGATGGGCGTCGCGGACGACATCGGGAGCTTGAAGGCCGACGTGCGGATGCGGAGGCGGATGGTCGCGTCGGGCGCGCCGGCTTTGTTTGCGAGTCGCGTGAGGTAGTTGGACGCGACGCCCATGAAGCGGCGGCCGTTTGGGAGCGACTGGACGGCAACGACGCCGAGCGTGACGTGGAGGTGCGTCGGGTGGACGTGGGGCGACGACGAGATGGTGTAGAATCGGGGTTGGAGCGACGGCACAATGTGGAGGAGCGCCGCGAGGGGCACGCGGAGCGACGGAAACGCTTCGACGACGTCGCCGTACGTCCGACACGCGTCCTTGATCCACGCCTCGTACTCGAACTTCCCGTCGGGCGACGCGAGGTAGAGGAGCCTCGCTTGGTCCGTGGCGGCTGCCGCGTAGTGGGCCAGCGCCACCAGCGCGCGTTTGCGCGGCGCTGTGTTTAAATCGACGTACTGCGTCAGGATCGTGTCGATGGTCGCGGGCGTGGGGAATGGCGCGCGCACCGGCGGGGTCGTCGCGGTGAGCGGCTGCACGTCGACGACGCATGCCGGGTCGTACGCGAGGGCAGCGACGACGCGCGCGACGAGCGTCGGATCGTTTTGCGGCAGCACGGCCAGGTTATCGGCTGTCGCGTACGTTGTTGTCGTGGGATCGTCGAGGGCAAAATCGAGGTGGAGCGTCGACCCGCTCGTCGTGGCTTGCCGCAGCTCGCGCGCCGAGACGAGGCGCGCAGTCGTGTGATGGAAAAAGTGGTCGTTGGACGGGTCGATGGTCTCGTCGGTGTAGACGCGCGGCGGCGACGGTGCGAGGGTGGCGGGCACGACGTCGTACGTGAGGCGGGGCGGCGTCGTCGTGTGGGGCGCGGGGGAGACCGACGTGGGCGATGGAAGCGCGGCGGCGGCGGCCGTAGCGACCGCAGCGACGGGTCCGACGGCGTGACTCTTGAGCGTGCCCCACAGGCCGCCTTCGTGCCATGTGTTGAAATCGTCTTCGATGCACGCGCGGTCGTTGCCTTCGCCGTACGGAAAGACGCGGTACCCTCCCAGCTTGTCCATCTGCTTGTCCACGAGGCGACCCATCGCGTTGTAATGCTCGTAGTTTTTGTTGCCAAGGCCAAAGACAGTAAACTTGACGTGCTTCATGCTCTTTGCGTGCGAGCCCTTGATGTATTTGTGGAACGCGCGCGCCGAGTCGGGTGGGCCGCCGTCGCCGTATGTCGCCACGACAAAGATAACGTACGAGAGCGTCGGCAGTGTCTCGGGTTTGAACGCGCGGAGGTTGACGACCGAAACGGCAAAGTACCCTTGTGCGTCGCCCATGGCCGCGAGCGACTTGGCAAAGCCTTCGCTCGTGCCCGACTGCGAGCCGTAGAGAATTGTGACCGATGGGGTCGCAGTGGACTTGGCGTTGGTCGATGACAAAGCGGACGTCAAGGGCTTGGTTGCCGACGGCCGCTTCGTCTTGATGCGCGAGAACTTGTTGCCCATCAATCGACGTGAGAGAGGAGGATGGATGCACTCTGCGCTGGGGTGGCCATCTTGTGCGAGTCAAGTCACGCCATCTCATTGGCCCGCCTTTCTAGGATCCAGCCAATACGAGGGCTGGATTGCCGACAAAGAAACGCATTTTGGCGTCAGGTAATCTCGTCGGCGTGGATTTGCAGCGAGTGAAACGCTTGTCGACAATCTCGGTCGAACGTGCGCGGACGTTTCCACGCGACTTCTGTCCCATGCTCGAGCGATGGCTCAAGGAAAGATTGAGGCGAGAGGATGATTGTTGCCGAAAGGTTGGTGTCACAAGTATTGACAAAGGGCTTTCTTGGTATGTTTGATGCATCGATCATTGACGTCTACATGCAGATTCATGGAAGATTACGCGACCCAAGTGCAGCCAAGCAACCTACTACAAGCAGCATCTTGACACCAAAAGTTTAGCTTACGATCGCCTGCAGGCGGCGACTGAGCAAACACGTTGACATTCATGCACGCAACATGACGCTAGTTCAATCACCTTGATGGAAACCCCACGCACGCATTGACAAATACCTAACAAGAAGTCGAGACGTGAATTCTCCAAACTCAAATCCGTCCTGCCAGGTTGCTACTCGAACTCGACCCCACTCGCACTCCTCGACAAAGTCATCGTAACACTTGCCCAGTGGATGGTGAGACGCCACACGGTCAGCTCGCTAGTTTTGTTTTCAAACTGTCGGCTACAACGTCCACAGTTCTTGGATGTATCGACCTTTCTTCTGCAAGTCTTGGACGTATCGCACAGCGTCGTCGACACGTTCGTTCCCGTGTACTTGTACTAGCTCGACAAACGACTTGTGCACGTCCGTGCCCATGAGCGTCGCGCCACAGACATAGATGTGTGCGCCGGCCGCGAGGAGGGCCCAGAGCGCCTCGCCTTGTTGCTTGATCAAGTGCTGAACATATACCTTTTGCGCCGTGTCGCGCGAAAACGCCACGTGGAGCTGCGAGAGCGTTCCATCGGCTTCATACGCTGCGAGTTCGTCTTGGTAGAGGTAATCTTCGGCTTGGCGACGGCAGCCAAAGAAGAGCCACGTCGGTCCAACCGCTTCGCCGGCGTTGCGCTGGTGCTGACGCTCTTGGAGGAACGCACGCATGGGTGCGATGCCAGTGCCAGGACCGATCATGATGATGGGCGTCGCGGACGACGATGGGAGCTTGAAGGTCGACTTGCGTACGGTCATGCGGATGGAAGGCCACTCGCG
>VJMH01007106.1:0-12451 GCA_009835185.1 Aphanomyces stellatus
CTTCAACCTCAACATCGGCGTCGTCGGCCGTCGCTTCCTTCTCGGCAAAGCTCAACAAATGCGGGAATTCCTTCTTGAGGTCGTCAAACTTGCCATCGCCGACAATCGCACCATCATCCATGAGGATGACACGGTCCGCATATGGGAGGAAATGGTAGTGTGCGTTCAAGACCAAGAGCGTCGTCTTGCTCTTGAGCAGCCCTTGGATACAGTCTTGGAAGACAGCATTGGCCACATGCACGTCCAGCGCACTGAGCGGATCGTCCAACAAGTAGACATCGGCGCGGCTGTGGTACATGGCGCGGGCCAGACTCACGCGGGCCTTTTGGCCGCCGCTCAAGTTGATACCGCGCTCGCCAATCTCGGTCTCGTCACCGCGAGGAAGCATGGCCAAGTCGGTTTCCAATTGACACGCGGCGAGCACTTGATGGTAAAATGTTTCGTCGTACGGCGAATCAAACAAAATGTTGTCCTTGAGAGTGGCATGCTGGATCCACGCTTCTTGGCAGACGTAGGAAAAGTGGGCTTGGACGTTGTGGTGGCCGCGGACTTGGTGGATTTCGCCGAGAATCGCACTCATCAAGCTCGACTTGCCACTCCCGACGGCGCCGACAATGATCGTGAGCGAATTGGGGTCGACGTGCAAGTTGATGTTTTTGAGCGTGAGCGAGATTGGCTCGGCGTCTTCGACTTTGCTTTCGACCATCTTGTTGGACGCCGACCAGCTAAAGTCGCCGTCTGTGATTTCAATGACAGGGCCATCGGTTGCCAACGTCGTTGTTGCGTTGCCATCTACACAAACCAAGTGTCAATCACCGTGGCAACATCAGCAACAATTTCTCGTCGCACCCAAGCCATCGCCTTCGAGGAGCGGAATTTCATCGGCCGTGAGCAGTCGCGTGATGCGCAAGCACGACGCGTATGCTTCGGTCAAGCCCATCACAGCGGTACTAAAGACCGTGCACGGCTGGCGCGCAATGTTCATGTACGCCAACGCCGTAAAGGCAATCGGCGTCGTGAGCGGGTTGCCGCGCGCGACGTAGATGAGAAGACACGCGGCCAGCGAAATGATCGGCGCGACGGAAAGGGCCACGGTGTTGAGCATGCGATGGGTTTGGTACGACTTGAGCAGAGCGAGTTCGCGCGTGCGGATGCTCGCGAGTTGTTCGGCCAACGAAGCTTCCCACGCATACAATTTCACAACGCGAATGCCTTGGAGCACTTCGTTGGTCAATTTCACGCGTTCCGATTGGACATTCAAGACTTGGCGACGCATCTGGCCGACGTATTTGCCCGATTTGAAGCCCACCACGAGGAAGAGAAACATGATGACGCCGCCCACAAGCCCTGCGACCCAGTCGAGTTCGTTGCCCATGAGGATAAAGACGGCAATGAGCATCATGGGACTAATCAAATCTCCATGAGACGAGGACGATGACGGCCAGAGATAGTAAATTGTACCTGATGATCGTCCAGTAGCCCAACATAAAACCGAAAAACAAGCGGTCGGAATCGACCGACGCCATGGTCACGATTTCACCCGTCGTCATGTCCTTCTTGGCATACCCAGACATGCGCAAAATCTTGCGAAATACATTGTCAATGAGGATGATCTTGGCATTGCAACCAAGTCGGTTGGTCAAATATTGACCATAATCGCCAATCGTAACCGAGATGAACGTGAGGAGCGTGAGGAGCGCGGCGAGGGCATAGCCGTTGCTGACCCCGAGGCTCGTGGTCAAATGGGGCGAGTCCTTTTGCTGGAGAAATTGGAGCATCGACTTGATCATGATGGGTTGGATCATGATGATGCCGCCCGAGACAACGTAAAGACAAAAGGACGAGAGGATGCGCGGCTTGAGCGTGTTGAAGAGTGCGCGCGCCAAATTGGGATGCTCGCGTTGCATCTGCGCGGCCCAGTGGCGTTCGAATTCAGCCGACTGCGTCGCGGCCGAGTCAAATTTGGGCAGTGGCCACACATCGTCTTCCGTGAGGGGCACTTTCGAGCCCTTGGCCATGAGCGGATCCATCCAGGACACGGCCAGCTCGGAGAAAAAGTTGGCTCGTTCGAGTGGACTTTGTTCTTGACTCCATGGCGTCTGCTTCTCGACGACCTCGACGACCTCGACGACCTCGATGGCGTCTTCGAGGCGGCCGGGGGACTTGAGTGCGACGTAGTCGGTCATGCTGCTTGCGGGTCCGATTTGGCAATGGCGAGTGTGTGAAGCGGGCCTGGCTAGAGACGATGGCCAGTACTTCAAGAACTGACAGTGGGAGCCGCCTGGTTCTCGGTGGGTGGGACTTACCATCACTCTTCTAGACATCGGATAGAGAGTCGATTGAGAGTGGCATGCGGCATACCTTTGTATTTATTACTCTCCGAAGAGAGAGAAGCAGGAGAGTCGAAAAGAGAGTCAAGGTGTTGGTCATCTTCGAAATTCGAATTGTTCGCTCAACTTGACAACGCAGGCTTGTTGGTCCGTCTGGCATCACCCTCGCTCTCTCCACCCTGCGACAGATTGCGGTGTGCTGTGTGCTGGGTGACTCCAGCGTGTGTGTGCATGGCTTCTTCATCCTTCAAGGGCAGGGCCACTGCTGGTTCGTCCCTGAAAGTCGTTCGCCTGTGTAAATGACAATGGCTTGACGACTTCGTCAGCATTCGGCACTTCCATGGCACCACCGATGGATTCTTCGATTCACTCGGTTTGCTCGATTCGTAATCGCCGCGCCACAGTGATCACAAAACAATCGTAAAACTTCCACTCTCCCGTTTGAAATACTAATATATCGCACCATTTTTATTGAAAGGTCTATTTTGAACCATATCTCACGTTATATATGTAATTCTCTTGTTCGAAATAGTTGTTCATAGTGTATTTCGTCATCTGAGCGATCCTATATCTAGGATGCATATATAGTTGTTTAGTGTGACAATTCGTCAAGGATTTTGTATTGGCCACGAGCAGTGAATATCCAAAATCCCATTTCCAATGCCATATTTGTACATCTAAATCATTATCATTATGATCAATAGGAATAATTCAGCTTATCTTTTGTCTTATTTATCTCTCTCCACTCGTCTTGACATTCTGACATCAATTCAATCTGGCGCTTCAACAAAGGCAAGCTCGGAATGGTGAGACCCACCATGACCACAAGGATTGGACGGTTTAAAATCCTTCAACCTGCATTCGCCTCCTCCACAATCCTCAAATGCCCCCTGCGCTACCTTGGACAAGCTTGGATCTCGGCCGTTCAATTGCATCTACTTCCAATCCGCACACGCTGGCCTGGTTGCAAGCGCAAGCTGATTTGGTTTGCGTAAATTCAAAAGATCGAAAAGGTCGCGGCGTTGTGATTAACGAACAGAGTGGGAATGCATTGGCTCAAGCCACGCTACGTCAAAATCTCGAACGGCGGCAACTCAATGGAAGGTCCTGAGAAATGTTGCGTCTGCACATTCCACTCCATTGTGTGTCCTCCACGCGACTAGGTGCTGGGACTAATTGCTGGACTCTATGTTTATCTGGCGGGGTATTGTGCGTGGCCGGGTCAAGCAAGGACCTTTGGCAGCTTCAGTGTTGTCCAAGTCAATGGGGCTGGGGCACACTCTCACGCTCACTTCCACCATGCAAAGAGTGTTGGTCGCTGCCCCAACTTCGAGTGGGATTCGCCACATAATGAGTCCACCAGCCGCCCGATGGAAATCCATTTGACGTTGCGGCGTCTGTGGCAGTTCCGAGCTTTTGGCTGACGGGATGGACTTGCCCCATAAACACACCAAGCTCTTCGCCACATCGTAACGCAGCAGGAATTAAATTGCACGAGATGTGTTGAGAAGTAATAAGCTCACATTCAACAATGGTGGCAATCTCACCACGCATAATTTCACATACAATCTGCATGGGGCATTCTGATACCTCCGCAGCAGCTGCCGACGGTGCAAGGGGAGAGACGTGAATGTGTGTGGGCTTTCGCAGTGTGTATAAATGTGGTCCCTGATTATATCACAATCGTCGCACAACAAGTCGGTTGACCACGCATCGCGGGTGCCAACTTGCATGTTCGCCTGAGGCAGAGCTCCAAGGCAGCCGTGGAATACATAATGTGTCCTTTCAACTCCCTCGTCTTCTGCAGTGATTGGCTTGAGCTTTTTTTCGATGGAAACTCTCAAACGCCCAGTCAAATCCCGTCTAAAATCTTCTAAAATCGATTTCTTCTTCGACGCGGTGGGGTTGCCACAAGCAGATCGACACCCGCCCTGGATGCGACTACACCAACACCCAGCACTCGCCGCCGCGGCCATCGCCGCCGCCACCTCTGTGCATCCCATTCTCGCGATCGATTCGAACCGTCCGTTTTCCATCGATGATGCTGACTTGCGCGAATCTGACGACCAGCTGACGCAACCGGCCTGCTTTCGCATGGAGCAATGTGCGATCCACCCAAATGCGATCGTCTACACACCGGCCGTCGAGCCCACATACATGCCGCCCGTGCAATGCCAGCTCCCGCCTCCCCTCGTCACAACGAGCCGCAGTCAGCTCAATCGCGTCGACATGACGCTGTGGTCGTCCCACGACCCCCTTGTCTTCACGAGCACGCCGTGGTCAACCCATCCGCTGGATGGTGACGACGCGTCGTCGTCATCGACGCCCGTCCTCGAAGACACGTTTCACATCCACACCACACTCGATGCGCTCACTGCCAACCATTCGATGGCGCCCGGGGTCTACGTGTTGGAGGCGTCGTTTTTTGCCTGTGCCGACGACGCCCATCGCCACCTCCCGGCGCCAAATCAATGCACGAGCCACCTCTGCATCGCCTTCCCCGACGTGTGGCCCCCCACGGCCACAACCGAGTGCCCCGCGCGCCTCTATCCATCCATCACACAGACCGTCTTCCAGCGCAACGTGTCGTACTATGCGCACATGAAAGGCCCGTTCGACGAACGCGCGTGGCTGGACGTCGTACATGCGTTTGAGAGGTGGGGCACCGACGTGCACAATGCACCGTGTGTGCCCGACGTCGCGACATCCCGCTGCGACGACGTTGAAGTCATCGTCAAAGGGTTTGGGTCGACCGCCGACGAAGAGTTGGTCGTTGGGACGACTGGCGGCGACGACGACGACCGGCTAGCGTTGCTGCGTCAATTGGATCGACCGACGGCGGCCGAAATGGACACTTTGCGACTTGCTGCCCACGCGGCCGATATGACACTCGAGAATCCGTTCCCAGACGCGGGGCCGATGTGTACCAAGTATGTACCGAGGGTTAGGGTCTATACTGACGCGGGTGTAGATGCATCCATGCCAAGCGCGTACTCAAAGAGTGGGTCCCCGTGGCGTCGTGTGACCACATTGGCCTTCGCCACCATGGCACACCCCGTGCCGCCGACGGCGATGACGCGTCGTCGTCGTCATCCTCGTCGCTGCAGCAATGCGTCGGGTCGGAGACGTGTGCCATCAACCACTGCGTCTCGTTTGTCGCGATGGACCTCTTTGTTGCATCGCTGAGTGTCTCGATCGCAGCGTGGGACCTAACGCAACAAGCCAGAGCAACGCTCCATCAGCAAGGCCAGCACCATGTGCTCGACTGGCAGGTTGACGACGACGACGACAGCAGCCTCTACGACCAGCGCAACGACATGTATCACTTGGTTCACACGACTCAAGGCGACCACGTCGACCTGGCCTTGGATCAACTGGTTCAAGTGTCAACCCACGACACCCACCGCGACTGGCTAGTGCACCAAGTGCGCTACACGATCCATACGAACGCACGTGACGACGGAACATCCACGTGGCAACCACTCGCAGGGACCACGATCCACGTACCGTGCGCACCAGTCGACTCGAAAACGCCGACACGCGTCATGTTCACCGTGCGCACGTGGACCGCGTGCGGCGAACTCACGTCCAAGCGGTATCTGCTCACGCTTGTCCGCGTGTCGAGTAAAGTCGACGCCGACATGATGCCAGCCAAGGAGCTCGAGGCAGATGGATTGTTTTTCGTCGACGGCAGCAGCAGCAGCAGTAGCAGCAGCTTGTCGGCATCGCGCGTGGCGTTTGTCGCCCTCGCGATGTTCTGCACGGCGGTCGCACGTTCGCTGTGGCGAGCCCAGGCTAGTAGTCCGCGTCCCCCACCCATGTCACGACCCCACACCCAGCACCGCATCAACCCACCGCGCTCCGCCGCGGCCGCGGCTGCCGCGGCACGCTTTGAAGAAGAGTCGACGTATTTCCTCGACAAGGCTGCCTAATCGAGGGGCCACAGAGAGCCCACTGTATGGTGAATATATAATTTTGAGTTGACACTGCCCGAGGTCGCATGGTAGTTCTAGTTCCCATGGCTATGCACTCAACTGGGCAGGTTTGGTGGCGACTGACAATGGTTTATTGGACGCAGACGACTCGCTCGCCGCGCAGCTCGTGTATCCCGTCGTGGGCAAATCGAGTTCCATTTGGCCAAGCCACAATAAACCAAATTCTCATGCTTCATTTTAATGAAGATGCGAGTTTTGCTCCATCGCGACACGGCGCAAGTGCCCAACAAGACGCAACTCCAGTCCTTTTTTCATGGAAAACGTAGGGTTCTCCCACCAAATGCTTTGCCAGACCTTGGGTGCAATGTATATTGTGTGTCCTCACAGTTTGCAATGAGCAGTCTTGGTCCCTGGGGGCATGTCGTTGCCAAAGACCAGTGTTACTACAACGAGTAATCGATAAGGGATGGAGTGAGAGCATGACACCTCCATGAAGACCCCAGCCAGTGGCTTCTTTGCGACTCAAACCGACTCGACCCGCGTGACATAGTAGGTCGTCGCGGAGCTGCACATTGCTTCCGTGACCTGCGCGGTACTCCAGAGTACGACACCACCGAGACGACGGCAACATGACCGTGTCAGACGTTGAGTTTCAACGATAGTATGCACGACTGTGCCATGGGGGGGTTAAGTCCGATTGAGATTGATTTTCAAGATGATTGGCATCCGCAACGTCAGTCTTCGTGGATCGAGTATCCCAGCACATGGAGACCATCACGCATAACAAAAAACCAGGTTTTTGGCGTCGGACAACTCGAAAATATATTGGAATATGTATAGGATATTTTACTGTGGAATTTAACAGTTTCTAATACAAATTCCAACATGATTTGGCATTTTTTTATCGTTTCCGACCTACGAATTTTTCGGTCGTTCTCTGAGGTTATGAGCCCCACTGGCCAAACACGTGAGTCGTCATTGGTTGAATTGAATAGGAATTTTGGCCATAGCGGACCTGCTAGCTCAAATTCATTCGGCGATCGCGTATTCGGATCGTCAAAAAGGCGTAGGTATTTATACTAGTATGTATCGAAGGTGTGAGCTCTGGATGACCCACGCGATGGCCTCGAGACTCCTCGGATGAATCGCTTTTGGCGTTCTCTGGTCAACAGCGAGTGCCAACGAATGCGCAAGAACACGTCAGATATTGCCCAAAGGCACGTCGTTGACATGTGAAGCCAACCTGATCTGACGTTGAAAACTGTACAGTACGACCCTGCATCCCGACATCCTCCGTCGCTGTATCTCTTATGCAATTGTCCCTTGCAAATACAAAGTCCTCTTTTCAAATGTGGAAGGTGGGACAGCGGTTGTGCGATCATGTTACTTTGGTGTTTGAGCGTTGGATATTGGTGTGCCTTGTCCACGAAGGCAGAAAGTAAGCCGCAAGGGAGGGTCCATCAATCAATCTCAACGACAGTCGGAGGCATCCATTCCCCCTTGGGTTGCGAACTGGTAATGTTGTCCTGTCGCAATTGGTAAACTCGAATTGCCCAATCAGCTCGTCGGAGCGTATGTTGCTGGCCAATGGGAGGGGGGAAATCAGTTTTCGCGCAATTTGGTCCCAGGAGTGTGATGACATCAAAATGTCAAAACGAATTGGACTGGCTCGCCAAGTGGACCACGGACCTGACTTGCCCAGTCAGAACGACATATCGGATCAGAATTACAACCCCAACAATCCAACAGCTTCAAGCCAGCTCCATAAACTTGGAGACCGACCTTGCATTAACTTTGGGCGATGGCGGCACAATGACATACGAGGGACATCACCCGGGACTGTGAAAGGGAGCGACAAGGCCAGGCGCAATTTGAAGATGGCGCACATGATGGACTGTCCATACCAGCTGCTTTCCCACGCGCTGTGTGTGTGCAACACCTCGGCGAGTTGAATTTCCGCCAATTAGTCAATCCAACAAACAAGAGGTAAGTTCCATGAAATATAAACACTTATTATATTTGTTTTGTATATGGAATATATACTACCCAGTAGCTTCAGTAGTACGTACGAACAGATTGTACTGCATATAATATTCTATAACTGGCAGGTGACATTTTACTCAATACCATACAAAATCCAAATGATTTTGACGTATAAACAACTATATATGCATCCTACTTGTTTGTAAGTCAAAACATGCAGATACCCTAATTTGAATAGAGAATCTGAATTGTCTCAAAATACACTTTTTAGCAAAATGGTTCGATATACCAGAGTTTCTCTCGAACGTAATGGGTGTCCCTTGGTAACACTACGTACAGTTTGCACTCGCCCATGCACGCATTGCGCCATGCATAGCACCATTTCGAAAACGGATCCGTAGCTGGAACATGACCAACGACTACGTCGCCCTCAAGTCACCCGGGCGTCTCGAAGAAGCCACTGAGGCCAAGACCTCATGGAGCCAAGAGCGGCATCCGCTCGAGCATGTCAATTTCTTCTCCGAGCTGGCCGTGACATGGATGGGCCCAGTCATGGCCAAAGGTTCGAAAGAACCATTGGTTGAAGAAGACGTGTGGCCGCTGCCTCTGTCGGACACGGCGGCGACACTGTCAACTGCATTCGAGCGCCACTGGGCCGCGCAGATGAAGAGCAACGACCCCAACTTGGCGCTCGCACTCTTTCACACGTTCAAGAGACGGATCCTTTCGTCCTTTGGTCTCTATGTCTTCTCGGGTGGCATCATCATGATCCAGCCCATCATGATCAAGTCAATGCTTGAGTTTCTCGATCGAAAGGACTCGCCCCATTTGACCACGACCCTCGGGGTCAGCAACGGCTATGCCCTCGCCGCGCTCCTCACGCTCCTCACGTTCATATCGGTCACCCTTGGCGATTATGGTCAATATTTGACCAACCGACTTGGTTGCAATGCCAAGATCATCCTCATTGACAATGTATTTCGCAAGATTTTGCGTATGTCTGGGTATGCCAAGAAGGACATGACGACGGGTGAAATCGTGACCATGGCGTCGGTCGACGCCGATCGCCTCTTTTTTGGCTTTATGATGGGCTACTGGGTCGCCATCAGGTATAAGATACTCCTTATTGACCGTCATCATCCTCGTCTCAAGGCGATTTGATTAGTCCCATGATGCTCCTTGCTGTCTTTGCCCTCATGGGCAACGAACTCGACTGGATCGCAGGGCTTGTCGGCGGCCTTGTCATGGCCCTCTTCTTGATTGGCGGCTTCCTCTCGGGCAAATACGTCGGCGAAATGCGTCGTCAAGTCTTGGGCGTCCAATCGGAACGCGTGAAATTGACCAACGAAGTGCTTCAAGGGATCCGAGTCGTGAAATTGTATGCGTGGGAAACCGCGCTGGCTGAACAGCTCGCGGCCATTCGCATGCGTGAACTCTCGCTGCTCAAGACCTACCAAACCCATCGCATGCTCAACACCGTGGCGTTGGCCGTCGCGCCGATCGTTTCCTTGGCGACGTGTCTCCTCATCTACGTCGGTCGCGGCAACCCGCTCACGACGCCGATTGCCTTTACGGCGTTGGCGTACATGAACATTGCGCGCCAGCCGTGCTCGATCTTTAGTACCGCTGTGATGACGTTGACGGAAGCGTTTGCATCATGTTCGCGCATCACGCGGCTGCTCACGGCCGACGAAGTTCCGCTCCTCGACGACGACGATAGCTCAGGTACAACCACGACGAAAAACTGTTGCTGATGTTGCCGCCGCGATTGACATTGGATTGTTGTAGTGGGCAACGCAACGACGACGACGAGTCCGATCGTGGAAATCACAGACGGCGACTTTAGCTGGGCAGCGTCCAACAAGATGGTCAGCGACCAGCACAACGACGACAAGGACGCCGAGCCAATCTCGCTCACGCTCAAAAACATCAACTTGCACGTCGACCCCAATTCGCTCACGATCATTGTCGGCGCCGTCGGGAGTGGCAAGTCGAGCTTGATGAGTGCGATTCTCGGCGAAATTCACCAAGTCCGCGGCCACCACAACGTCCAAGCCCACTTTTCCTACGTCTGCCAAGAAGCGTGGATCCAGCATGCCACTCTCAAGGACAACATTTTGTTTGATTCGCCGTACGACGAAACATTTTACCATCAAGTGCTCGCCGCGTGTCAATTGGAAACCGACTTGGCCATGCTTCCTCGCGGTGACGAGACCGAGATTGGCGAGCGCGGTATCAACTTGAGCGGCGGCCAAAAGGCCCGCGTGAGTCTGGCCCGCGCCATGTACCACAGCCGCGCCGATGTCTACTTGTTGGACGATCCGCTCAGTGCGCTGGACGTGCATGTGGCCAATGCTGTCTTCCAAGACTGTATCCAAGGGCTGCTCAAGAGCAAGACGACGCTCTTGGTCTTGAACGCACACTACCATTTCCTCCCATATGCGGACCGTGTCATCCTCATGGATGATGGTGCGATTGTCGGCGATGGCAAGTTTGACGACCTCAAGAAGGAATTCCCGCATTTGTTGAGCTTTGCCGAGAAGGAAGCGACGGCCGACGACGCCGATGTTGAGGTTGAAGGAGACGCGACCGATGCCAAGACGAACGAGGCCAAGGCGGCACCAGGTGGCCCGCCCAGCCCTGGTGGCAAGGGTGGCCTCATGGACAAGGAAGACCGTGCCATGGGGTTGGTCACGGCTGCGACATACAAGATGTACTTTGCCTCGAGTGGGCGCAACGGGTATGTCGATTGTTCGTCGCTGAATCCTCGTTTTGGTTTGGTCGCGTGATGATCGTTCGTGGTCTAGGGTGGTTGTGATTGGCTCGATCGTTGCCATCTTCACGTTGGCCCAAGTCGCGTCGACCATGACCGATTGGTACATGAGTTACTGGGCCAACAGTGCGTCCTCGAGCACCCAAAGTGAATCGATCGTGACCGGATGGTACTACCTCTTGCTCGGTGTCTCGTCGGTCTTTTTGTATTATGGCCGGTCTATCTACGTCCTCTTTGTCGCGATCTCGTGTTCGCGCAACCTCCATGCCAAGGTGTTTGACGCGGTCGTGAGTGCTCCCGTCCCCACGTTTTTTGACGTGACACCCATGGGTCGCATCTTGAACCGGTTTTCGTCCGATTTGGATTCCATCGATTCGATCTTGCCCATGCATGGGCTCGTCGTGCTCCAATTCGTCTTTATGATTGCCAGCATCCTAATCGTGTGCACGGCTTCGACGCCATGGGCTACGATCGCGTACATCCCCATCATGTACCTCTTTCGCCGCCTGCAACAGTACTACAACGTTTCGTCGGCCGAGCTGCGACGGATGGAAGGCATTGCACGGTCGCCGGTCGTGACGCTCGTCGGCGAAGCTATCAATGGCCTCTCGACCATCCGTGCCTTCAAGATGGCCAAGCAAATTTCGACCAAGCAACGCGTCGCGCTCGATCATTTTATTAGCTTCACTTTGGCGTTCACGTGCAGCGGTCGGTGGTTCCAATTGCGACTGGATTGGGTCTCGTCGTTTGTTGTGACAGGTACATGGTCGATATCTTGATATTGGATGGCCACGACTCACCCTCGTCGTCGTTGTAGCCGTCGCCTTTGTCGCAGTCTTTACGAAAAACTCGATTGGTCTGACCGCCGCGGGCCTGGCGTTGACTTACTCGTCTCAGCTCTCGACGCTCCTCTCGCGCATGGCTGTCTTTTTCACATTTGTTGAAAACACCATGACGTCGGTCGAGCGCCTTGGCCACTACAATACGTTGGTTGGTGAAGATGCCGACCATGAAGGCTCTGATGACCACGTGCCTGCGTCGTGGCCCCAGCAAGGCGTGATTGCCTTCAACAATTACTCGATGCGCTACCGTGAACACTTGGACTTGGTCTTGAACGAAGTCACGTTCACTGTCAACGGCGGCGAGAAGATTGGCATTTGCGGCCGCACAGGATCAGGCAAGAGCTCGCTCATGGCGGCACTCTTCCGGATGGTCCCGTCGGCCACTGGCTCCATCACACTCGATGGTGTCGACATTTCGACCCTCTCTGTCCGCACCCTCCGCTCCCGCCTCACCATCATCCCCCAAGACCCGGTCCTCTTTAGTGGCTCGCTCCGATTCAATTTGGATCCGACTGGTCTCTGCTCGGACGACGAGCTCTGGGCGGCCCTCAAGCAAGTCCAGCTCGCAGATTTTGTCGGGACGCTCGA